>CAJHQP010006192.1:0-40010 GCA_905132765.1 Moricandia arvensis | reverse complement strand
CTTATTATTTAATTTTATGCTGGCTCTACTCTATACTTCATCCATTTAAAAATATATGACATTTTGACTTAGTCCATAAAAATTAAAAAAAGTTATTTCAAAATTTTTTAAAAATAAAAATTTAAAATCATTTAATCAATTATAAAAAAACTTTAAGATCTAACTGATTAATTTTTTTTAATATCTAATCTATTAATTAGGTTGCCTATTTTTATCTACTACTAACAAGTCATAGGAGGCGCTCACTTAAAATCTCTAGTTAATATGAATATTGATTATTTACATTAACAATAATTACCAATTCTACAATTTAAATTTTATTTTAAATTATAACAAAATCTGTGAGAAAGACTCTAACAAAATAATACTTGAGTTTACATTTTTTTAAGAAAATAAGCACATTAATAATTTCGTAATTAGATAATATAATAATATTATAAATGCAGTGTTAACTAAGATTTTATTTATAAAAGTTTCAAGAAAATACTATTTTTACTAACTTTTTTATAATTCTAATTAAATATATTCTAGATATTATATAAAACTAATATGTGCTACATGACATTAAATCTGAATAAAATTATATTAATAGGTAATTAACAATTTTAAATTTCTAATTTTCATTTAAATAAATTATCACTGCATCATGGGTGGTTACAATTCGGTAAACAATATAATGATTTTTATACAAAATAATGTATTACATAGTTTAACACTTATATATATTTATACATATATATATATATATAACATTTTATAGCTATAATATAGAACTTTTTATTTATTTATTTTGAACTCTCAAAACAAATATATTGTTTAAAATATTTGCTTATAGCAAAATGATCAAGTATATCAATCAAACTTTAGTTCCCATACTATTTAAAATGATGTCTATTAGAAACTATGAATTTTAGTAATGTGCATCACTGAAATCATTATGACAACATACAATTTAATTTAAATTTATATCTAATTATAATTATAGTATATCGAGAACTTGTTCGTCTTAATCAGTAACCAAACATCCAATTATTTTATTCTACTTTAAGAAATCAATAGATTGGATGTCAGTCGACAAAAATTTTTAACATCATTAATGTTCCACTCAACAAAACTAGGTTGTGTAATTTTTCAAGTTTTCTTGAAAAATTAAAATTTTGAAATAAATAATATAAAATCAAAATCAGAACATTGAAAATTTTACAAAAGATAAATCATAGATAATAAAGAATAATTTTTGAATGCAACCACGAAAAAAACTTATTTATATATAATTGTAAAATTAAAACAATCTAATATTTTGAAAGTCTTAATTTTTAAAAAATAAAGCTTACTATCATAACATCCAAAAAAAATATCCTATATTAGTAAGTAATAAAAATTCATAACAAAGTAAAATGTTTTAAGCAAATCACTATATATTAATAATATTGAATAAGAAATATAATAATAATATTATAAATTTTAGCATAATATATAACATTAAAATATAAATTATATATTTATAAAAATTGTAATAATATCTAATACATTTATGAAATAGAAAAATGTTCCCGTACGAGACCGTGCAGATCAAAATCTAGTAATTAGTTAACTTTAAAACTTATAAAATGCTATTATATAAACAATTTTTAATAAAGTACTACCTCATCAAATAAGGGAAAGAGGAGATGAAGTGTGTCCAACTTTAATAGACCCTGTGTTGATTTCGGTTTGTTTTTTTGTATGGCTTTTGCCAAATGGACTATAATTTTTTATGCTTGGGATTCTATTAAAATAATCTGAACTCATAAAATCAACAAAAGGGTAGCTAGTTTCACGTTCGTCTTCTCACCTTCTCCTTCGTTCATCAGTGTCGATCTTTGGTTTCTAGGGTTCATCCTCTACTGCAAGCTCCGACGAGATCAACCAACAATGGAAGTTCTAAAAAGTTTATGAGACAAGACTCCGTGAGGAATGCTTCGATTAAGTTCATGTCGTTTTCTCTACTTAGATATCAACACCAGTTTTAGTTCGACATCCTTGACGCAGCTGCATCTACACATCAGTGGATGTTGTAATGGATGAAGTCAAATGTAGGGCAACCGGGTTGCTTATGTCACATTCTCTTCTAAAAGAAGAAGCTGCAAAAGCTTTATTACAACTAAAGCGTTGTTCGTAAGTTCAGTATCATCTAAATATTTTTAAACACAATAAATGTTCTTTTGAACATATAGCTTTCTCATGTTAGGGTGATGAATGTATATGATTAATATTTGTCCAATTCCCTGGTGGGGACTGAATCATCAAACTCTCTGAGTTGGTTATGCTGCATAATCTTGATGAATTTTGTTTTTTTCGATCATAGTTGGTATATCTGGCAGGTTGTGATCCTTGAAACAATAAAAGATGTGAAACAGAATCGACCTTCTTGCAAATCAAAGACCTCAACACAATCCTCACTCGATCTGCGGTTGCTGTTCTCGCGTTTAGGATTCATCCATTGCTGGGTTAAGATTTGTTAACCTTGAGAGCGAGAAAATTGCATAGTGTCGTTAATAAACTCTTCAGGGTATAGTAGTCACTGATCAAGAATAGGTGTACTCTCAAAAGAAACAGAGGAAGCTAAAATGTAACCCATCTTCATTCAATGACATCTGTAAGGAAGCTACAAGGAGACCAATAAGTCTCAAGCGGAGCTAGAAAACATGTGCGCTCGAGTTGAGAATGGAGCGATAGCTCAACCGGCGCCTAATGTGACTGTTTTTAACAATCCTCACTAGAGAGTCAAGAGCACAAAGTTGTAGAGATATTCTAAAAGTAACGACATGATTATAGAAACTCATGCCGATGATCATTAGACCATGCGCATCAGCGTATTTAACGCGGTTCACGGGCTCGAGTTCTAAGGCCCGCGTGATTAAAACGAAATAAAAAATGGGTTTTTTTCGACGAACCGGGCCTTACGCTTGATCCGTTAGCAAGCGGTTTTAGCCACGCGTCATGTGCTAAATGGACTAAAGAAATCGCGTAGAGGGGGAGGAAAGTAGGGTTTCCCCGTGTCTCTCCTCATTTTCTCTTGTCGAAAAGAAAGCTAGGGTTTGTGTGTGAGAGGCGATTACGAGCGACGCCGAGTCTCCGAGGTCTTATCGTTCTAATCGACGACAAACTATCTTCTCCACGACCTCAGGTGAGCATAGAGTAGATTGACGGTTTGATTTTGTCCATTTTGCTCGAAATCGATTTCTCAGATTTCAAATAAATTTGGGTTTTCGGGTTTCGGGTGTAAATCGATATCTGGGTTTACATTAATTGATTTAAATCGGCATGATCGTTTCATTTAGGATTTGTTTCTGTGAGATTTCAAATCGATAGAGGGGTTTGTAGTTAGGGTTTTTAATTGATTCGGTGTTTCGATTTTCATTGTTGTATTGTTTCGATTATCATTGTTCTTGTATTGTTTCGATTTGGATTGGTGTATTGTTTCGATCAATTGATGTAAATCGGCATGCTCGTTTCATTTAGGGTTTTAAATGAGCTGAATTAGCTAGACAACAACTCGTACTGAACTTAACTGAACTAGCTAGACTACAAATCTTTGTATTAGGTTACTTTTTGATCATATTGTATTGTCATTATGTTCTAATCATTTCGTTTTCTTTCACAGATGGATCCCGCAGAAGAGATAAGAAACTCAAAGAGGCAAAAGGACTATATCAACATGCTACAATACACATGCGATTCAGAATACGGGATTCCGAGAAAGTGTGCCTGTGGTGGGAGAATCATCAACGAGGTTCGACGCAAGGAGGAGTACGACACTCTTCCAGGGAAGAGGTTCTTCACGTGCGCCAACTACGAGGTAATGGGTCTTTCAGTGTCTTCTGTTTTAACTTTCAATATATTTCTTCTAAAAACAGCTACTGACATTTGTTTTGTTGTAAACAAGGCTGATGGGTTTCACTACCGTCAGCCTTGGGTGATAGGTGTCCAGGAGCAGATCGAATGCTTGACTAAGCGTCTGGAGGAGGCTGAGAAGGTGATGAAATGGGTGCCGAGTCTCAAACACAAGATTGAGACTCTGCAGGTGACTAAAATTTATTGTATATCGTCTCATATTTTGCTAAAATATTTTAATTACTTAGTTTTATCTGACTAACTCATTTTAATTATTGTTTCCATGTTCAGGCCCAGGCAAAAGGGCTGACTATGCAGGTTGATCGCCTAACTTGGGAGGTTTACAACTTGACGGTGCAAGTATCGGTCCTGGAGAAGCTCTGCTTCGACTAACTAGCAAAGGTAAACACTCAATCTGAACTGAAGTGGAAGACATAATTCAATTAGGTTGAGTAGAGCTTTAAATGAACAATGCGTGTTGGTTACTTCGTAGGTAGTCGTGAAGTATAATTCAATTAGGTTGAGTAGAGCTTGATGTTTGCTTTATCATTCATTATGTGTCTGTTTGTTGGTTCAAGTTTAAAAATTCTCGAGTTTTTTCTAGTGATTTGATGTGTAATGAATGGTAACTGTAAATAAGTTGTTGTGTAATTAAGTTTAGTTGTTGGGTAATTAACTCCAGTAGTTGTTGTGTAATAAAGCAATGCGAAAGTAGTTTAAAACATAGGATTTCCACTTTTAAAAACACAAACAATCAAACCTTAAAAATCGCACAAACCTCTAAACACCAAACCAAAATCACACGATGGACCCTTTCTCCTCCTCCTCCTCTCACGGGTTTGTTAACTTGTTAGCTTCACAGAGCAGTCCAATAGACCTAGACTCTGCTGAGGCTCCTGTTAGCTCTCCCGAGTTAGTTAAACCTGCGGAAAGGAGAAAGTGGTTAACCAAAGAGGACATTGTCCTGATCAGTGCTTGGTTGAACACCAGCAAGGATCCAATAGTGAGCAATGAACAAAAGCTAGGATCGTTTTGGAAGAGGATAGAGGAGTATTTCAATTTGAGTCCTCTGCTCGTTGGCTCCATTCCAAGAGAGTGGAGTCAATGTAAGCAGAGGTGGGGAAGGGTGAATTCAGAGGTCTGCAGATTTGTGGGATGCCATGAACAAGCGTTGAAGGAGCAGACAAGTGGGCAATCAGAGAATGATGTCATGAAGCTTGCTCATGACATCTTCTTCAATGACTATAATGCCAAGTTCGATCTTGAACATTGCTGGAGGGAACTTAGGTTCGATCAGAAATGGAGATCACACTCTCAGCCGAAGGAGAAAAGGAAGGAAAGTGGTCCGGAGGTGGTGTCTGAGGAGGAAGAGGTTAGGCCTCCGGGTGTCAAGGCCAGCAAAGCTGCCAAACGGAAGAAGTCCAACGAGGCAGCTTTTGATCATATACAGAGCATCCTAGCTCAGCAAAACACCCTTTCCAATAAAAAAATCCTAGATCGTCTCTTAGCAAAAAAATTTGAAACACTGTCTGATCATGAAGTTGTTCTTAAGAATAAGCTTATCTCTGAAATGCTTTGATTTGGTTAGTGTAATAGGTTGTTATATTTTCTTTGTTTTTCTTTGACTTGTTTTAATTATGTACTTTTTTCTTTGACTTGTACCAATGTATTGTGTATTGTCATGCTTTATTGATTCTCTTCTCTTTTGCTTTGCAGGTCACGGGTTGAAAGGGGCAGTGTGTTGCAGGTCACGGGTTGCAGGTTTTTGTATGTTTCCGGTTAGTGTATGCACGACAGTAGGAGTTGATGTGAGTGTAGGATTTTGTTTCTCTCCACACCTCATCACTGATGTAAAATATATTTCTATGTACCATATATGTCTTTTGCTTTTGTTCTGACTGTACTTGGGTCACGGATGTACTAAACAAAAACGCCCTCTAGATTCACGGATGTAGTAAAATGGCTATATAAACTGTCTATTGTCTTGCTTCTGTATAATGTGAACCTTCTCCCTTCTCTCTTCTCTGAACCTTCTCCCTTCTCTCTTCTCTGAACCTTGTCACTACATTCACCGAACAACTACAAACTACCCAGCAACAACCCAAGCACAAGGTAAGTGATAATGGAAAAAGATTATAGAAAAGTGTAAAAATAAAGCTAGATTTTGATAAAATATGATCTAATGTGAAATAAAAATATGATATAATGGGAAAAAATTATAATACTAAAATGTAAAAAAATGATAATAATAAAAGATGATATAATGTAGAAAAATAAAGTAGAATTATTAAAAAAATATAGCTTATGCAAATATATGATACAATAATGTATAAAAAATGATAATAATAAAAGATGATATAATGTGAAAAAATAATGTAGAATTATGAAAAAAATATAGCTTATGCAAATATATATACAATAATGTAAAAAAAGTGGATAATAATAAATATTACAAATCCCTTATTTGTCATGTTAGGAAGAAAAAATCAACAATGTCTTCCTCATCAAGTTATGAAGTTGATGAAGCTTTAAAAGAAATGGTCGACCAAGTAGTTGATGATTACATCGACTCAGTGATTCATGCTCACCCCAAAAAGTCCAAAAGACGGGCTTATATCGAAAGAGATCGGGAACAAGGACACAATCAGCTGTGGACCGATTATTTCAAGGATAATCCTACATACACATCGAAAATGTTTAGGAAGCAATTTCGAATGAACAAACCATTGTTCCTTCGCATTGTCGAACGTATAAGTAATGAAGTTCCATACTTTCAGCAAAGACGAAATGCTTGCGGAAGGAACGGCATATCTGCACTTCAAAAGTGTACGGCAGCTATACGTATGCTAGCATATGGTCAATCAAGAGATTCATATGATGAATATCTCCGAATCGGTGACAGTACAAAACGTTTATGTTTGGCTAATTTCAATGATGCAATAATACAATTGTTTGGAGATGAGTATCTACGAAGACCTACAACAGAGGATCTTCAACGATTACTCGATATTGGAGAGGTGCGGGGGTTTCCGGAGATGATAGGCAGCATAGACTGTATGCACTGGGAGTGGAAAAACTGCCCAACGGCTTGGAAAGGTCAGTTCACACGTGCTTCAGGAAAGCCGACAATTGTCTTAGAGGCCGTGGCATCACAAGATCTTTGGATATGGCACACATTTTTCGGCTTACCAGGTACCCTCAACGATATCAATGTTCTTGATCGGTCACCAGTTTTTGATGACATCATACATGGTCGAGCACCTAAAGTCAAGTTCAAGGTCAACAACCACACTTATCGTATGGCCTACTATCTTACTGACGGCATTTATCCAAATTGGGCAACATTTATCTAATCCATCTCACTTCCTCAAGGTCCTAAAGCAGAGAAATTTGCAGAAATGTAAGAATCCGCCAGAAAAGATGTCGAACGGGCTTTTGGAGTATTGCAATCGAGGTTTGCAATTGTTAAAAAACCCAGCTCTACAATGGGACAAGGAAAAGATAGGAAAAGTTATGAGAACTTGTGTCATATTGCACAATATGATAGTAGAGGACGAACGACAACGATACGCTCAAATTAATACATCTGAGTTTGAGTCAGGACAGTCTAGCAGAAGTTCCCAGGTGAGAAGCAGAGATAGTGTTAATGTCGACGCTGATATGTTAGCCATGCGCAGAGAAGTTCGAGATTTAGAGAAGCATGATCGTTTGAAAACTGATTTAGTGGAAAACATTTGGCAAAAGTTTGGTGATGACGATGAATAATCTTTCTATGTTTTTAATTTCTCGATTTATGTAATCTACTCTTAATGTATTGAATGAAATGTTTTCATAAATTTTATAATATATTTTAATATTTGTTTCATGTATTCTTAATAATTTCAAAAAAAAGGTTAAATTAATATTATTATTTTATTCCTATGAACTCTTTCTTCGGGTTCACTAATGCAGAAAACAACAACTTCAGGTTCATAACTGTTCATTCATGGTCCCACAAAAATATATTAAAAAAATTTGGTCTCATGCTCTAAGAATTTTACTTGAGATACTAAAAATGTGAATTAGTTAATATTTATCCTTATGAAACACGTTTGACGCTTTCTTCATTTGAGCTTTTTGAGTTGAAACTTTTAGAACCTATTTAATAAAGACTGAATTTCTTTGTAGTTCGATCAATTATGAAACGGTCATATACGAATAAGCTGAATAGGGAGTTCAACAGAAACTATTGTTACTAATATATGGTCTTGCCACAAAAAAAGGCTTACAAAACAATAAAGAAACATACACTTGGTGGGTAAAACACAAAGAGAGGACACCCCAAAAAAAAGTGTTCACAAACTGTTATTAAGGCAGAACACTAAACACACAAACTTAGATAAGATAAATAAAAAGAACCGTGCGTTTCCATCAGAAGTCAATACCCGAACCTCTTTACCTTCTCATCATCCTTGAGATAAAGATTTAAAACGTTAAAGGTGCGTTCTTGACTTCATTTGGATTTTCAAAACATACAGAAACTAGAAATAAACCATTAAGGCATAAACGCTATTTTTTCTTCTTGCCTTCCTTATTACTCCTGCAAAGAACACAAACCGCATTAGTCAAAACATATTCTATAATCTTCTTTCTTGCTTCACAAGAATACTACCCCATCTCGACTATTTCAAAAGCTAGTTTTACATCTTTCTAAATGTAAAGGCAAACGCCAAACACAACAAGTTTGCATTTGGTGTTTGCATTTACAAAAAAAATTACATTTAAGAAGCCACATAAAATGGACAAAATATTCACAAACATACTCCTTCCATTCCATATTAAGTGTCGTTTTAAAAAAAAAAATTGTTACAAATTAGTGTCGTTTTCAACTTTCGATTCAAAATTTATTAACTTTATACTGCAATTTATGTTTTATTGGTTAAAAAATGGTAAGTGTATATGTAATTATGTTTTTATATAGAAAATATGTAAAATTGATTATTTTCTTAATTTGTGTTCACAAAACTAAAGTGACAATTTTAATGAAACGGAGAGACTAAATGTTTAAGTCATACCTGGACGAACCTATGGTCCTCCTACACCTCGGTCACAAGCAACGGCGGCTTTAATCCTCTCAACGGTACATTTGATCAGACTATTAACCGTAGCCACCGAGCCAAGAGAGAGTTTAGCTGTAGGAACAGAGTCAACAAGTATCTGAAACGCCACAGTTAAAAGTGAACCGCAACTCTCAGATGCAGTAGAAGAAGAAGAAACCACTTCTTGATTCCCATCTCCTCCTCCGACCGAACCATCGGGTAATATTGCAAAACCAGACGGGAGCAACGCCACGTAATCAGGATCTCCTCCGCTTAGAACAACGTTCATCGCCACTATATCAACTGGTGCGTATATCACGTACGATCCAGATGCGTCAGTACAGCTCTCTTGTAGTATCAACATGTTGCTCTGGCTCGAGTTTCCGCTCTGTTACAACCGAAACCATTTTGATACTGACATCGAAAATAAAAGCTTGAGTTCAGAGAAAGAATCTTACGTTGACACGGAGCAAGGAGACGCAGTTTCCAGGTTCGCGACCATTTGCTATATGAGCCATTTCTTGAACCATTCTCCATTTGAGAGAATATCCCACTGCATGAAAAAAAATTCAAAACACAAATTAATAACAAATGACTTTTTATGAAGAAAGAAAACACCATAATGTATTCACGTGATTTGAATATGATAAGCATATTCTGTAGCATAACTGAAACTCTATAAAACTTACAGTTACAAAAAAAAAAACTCTATAAAACTAATAATATGGATTTGTGTTAAAAAAAAACTAATAATATATTATTAATTGTAAGATATTTTTATTCATTCATTTATTTGAATCTTTTCATTTAAAATAAGAAAATATATAGGTTCATGATCTTATATATTAAAGAAAAATGTCTATTTTCATCCATTATTTAGTTTATTAGTGTATTGTGAGTACATATCCTAAAATGTGGATACAATTTTAGATGTAATTGTACAAAATAACAACATATTTTGAAAGAATAAAAATAAAATTTATTTTGAAATATTATATTTATCTCTGTTTATAGAAATTGTTTTCATAATATTAATCTTATCACATATATTTATATATTTTTTCTATAATTTATTATATTATCATTGTGTAAATAAACAATTTGAGATTGGAGTTGTTTTATTAATTCCATGTGTTAATTTACCTAGTATTAATTTATAAAATTATCATATTACCAATCAAATGTGACTGGAATTCAACTGGATCACTGGTTCCACTTGTTTTAATGTAAAACGGATTCAGTAAAAAAAAAAGAAGGATTTAATGTCGAACCGACCGGTCTGATCTGTTTTTCATGTTACCTCGCTTCTTGAATTTTCGTCGCGGAGGAAATCAAAAACCCGTTTGGGAGCCACAGGGATCCAGAACGAAGTCGCTGCACTGAGAACGATACCCGGAGTCTTCCCGGATCATCCATGCTCTTTCGGGTCATGACCCGAACATCATCGGATCCTGTTGATGACATTGTCGTCCACGCGTGTGCAGTCGACGCGCCAACACCGCTGCAAAAGCTCATAACCATCCTTTCCGCTAACTTCAACATGCTCTTCCTCCCTTCGGGACTCGTTATCACTGCAGCATAATAATTACAACAAAGTTAAAGGACCTAATGAGTTAAATTCAATAACTTCTCAGTTCAGCCCCCCAACATTAACCAAATTACCATTGAATTAAAGGACCTATAAGTAAATTTAATAACTTTTCAGTTCAGCCTCCAACATATTCATAATTACCACAAATTAAAGAACCGAATGAGTAAATTTAACAACTTCTCAATTCAGCCCCAATATTTACAAAATTACCACAAAATTAAAGGATCTAATAACAAAATTACCACTAAATTAAAGGTCCTGTGAGTAAATTACAGAACTTTTCAGTTCAGCCCCCAACTTATTCATAGTTACATTAAAGGACCTGAATGAGTAACTTTATTAGGCCTGGACATTTTACTGAGACCCGAAAACCCGAACCGACCCGAAAATGCATGTTCGGGTCCGGGTCTATGATGAAGTATTTGATGGGTCCTTTTTCTTTGGACCCGCGGGTCTCGGTTCAGGTCCGGGTCCTACCCGAGACCCGATGGGATACCCAAAATACCAAAAACTTATTGTGTATATTAGGTATATTAAGATGTTTTTGGTATATTTTTGGTATTTAGGATATTCTTTTAAGTTTCAAGTTCGGGTCTTCAAGGAATAGTTTCGAGTATTAGGTGAAATTTTATATTTTTAAAAATATAATTCGGGTAAAAGTTTGAGTATTTTTGGGTTTTCGTTCAGATTTCGGGTAAAATTTTGGGTTTTTTGGGTTCTTTTCCAATTTTTCGGGTTTTCAGGTCTAGTTTGGATATTTCAGGTTTTATTCGGGTCATAAATACCCGAACCGTTCCGAACCAAAAATATACCTGAAAATTATGGATATTTTACGGGTATTTAAAATTATAGACCCGAACCGACCTGGACCTGACAGAAACCGATCCGAACCTGAACCAAAAATTTCTAAGCACCTAGTTGGGTCCAAATGTCTAGAACCCGAAGGACCCGGACCCAAAAGGAACTGACCCGAACCCGACCTGAATGCCTAGACCTATAAACTTTTCAAACCAGCCAGCCACAACATATTCATAATTACCACAAAATTAAATGATCTGATGAGTAAATTTACTAATTTCTCAATTCAGCCCCAACTTTTCAAAACTACCAAAATAGCCCCATCTAAATACGTACCGGAAAGATCACTAGCTGGGATGTTGCTAGCCATCGAACTCGCGAGCCTCTCGCACTGGCGCTCTAGTGTAGACACCCAACGTCTCGCTCCAAAAGCTAAACCGGAATGAACCAACGGTTTATACATAGTGTGAACCGATCTATCATCCACCTCCATATGTTCTACCCATGTAACCTTCAAACAACAACAAAAAACATCACCCCATAACTTCTTTAAATTCAAAATTTTGACCTTAAACTTCATAAATACACAATCTAAACCCTTCATAGCTTCTGCTTTACCTTAGAATAACCATTAGGCAGTTCTTGAATCAGACAACCAGAAGGCCTTCTTCTGGTTCTTGAGATCGGGTTCGGTCTAAGGCTGTCCAAAGAGACATCAACCACAGCCCAAGAACCGTCGCTATGCTGTTTACAGTATCTCACAAAGTAGTTCTCACGCGTTGGGACTAGCGGTGATGGAACTTGAAACTCAGCTGTCATCTTTACATTCCAGACCAATAAAAACACAAACCCAACATTAAAAAAGGTTTAAAAACTTATTACTATACTCTTCAGTTTAGTTTCTTGCGAAGCAAGTAATCAACTTAGTATACATACCACTTGCAAAGCACCATTGTAGTTTCCAGCAACTCCAGTGGATAGAACTTCAAGCGTCAAGGCTCTTGACACGATCCCAGAGAAAACACAAGACCATTGGTTCTTATTACCACATAAAAAAACAACACAAACGAAAATATTGTTAACTAGGGTTTATAAGTTAGTTACTAAAACTTGGAGATCAAGAAACAAGTTTAGTTAAGTTAAGTACCACATCCATGAGAATCTCAACCAGATTGATGTGATTCATTATGACAACAGCTGAATCTCTTGACGCTTCTGATCTCAACCCTAATGGCTTTGGTCCAATTCCTCTTGCAAACGTTCTGAAATACTCTTCTTCGTTGAGAATCTCCATCGAATTATTGGTTGGAACCCATAAAGGATCCCCCACTTGAGCCATTCTCACGAGCTCCTCCATAGCTGCAACCGCTAGCTCTATGATCATAGGCTTGTCTGACTCAGAAGGGATTGAGACTGACCTCAAAATGTCACCTGTTCCATACATTTCCCCTACAAAACCTGCTTGGTTCCCAAAGTTCCCAACTTCAAGATCAAGGGAACGAGAAGGCACATGAGTTGCTAGTGGGGCAAATGATGATCCTATTGGCTTCCCAACGTATTTTGCAGCAATAGCAGAGATCCTATCAATCTGTAGGTCATGTGGTAATAAAATCAGATTAGTCCTATTCAACTTAAGTCACATATGTCTCTACATGTGTGTGTGTGTGTGTTAGGTACCTCTTCGCGGAGGCGAGCATTTTCAATCCTGAGATGCTGTTCGTCGAAAGACATTTCTCCAATAGCAGCTGGACCGCCACAGTTAGGACATGTAGCATTGCTTAGAGCCTCTTTGTATCTATTGTTCTCTGCTCTGAGCTTGTCATTGTCTGACTTAAGAATCTGATTATCATGCCTCTCATGTTGTGCCTACATATTTTATACACAAATAATTTGTGAGAAATATAACTTCCTTTAATAATTCACTGACATGAAAAAATAAGTATATATAATTAATAGAGTAATATCCTAAGATGGACGTAAAATTTCTTTTATCACCGACATAGACTTCAAGGAGAAAAACGACCAAAATAAATTTTATTAAAGGTGTAAATATATATATATATATATATATATATATATATATATATATATATATATATATATATATATATATATTTATATTCTTTGGGTTAACTAATCTAAACTTAAGTTTAGAGTTAGGGGGTGTGATTTTGGAGGTGAGGTTTAAAATTATAAAAAAAAATTAAATTTTCAGAATAAAAATATTTATTTTGATCATTTTTAGGTCTATTTTGTGACAAAAACTAAAAAAAATCTATTTAAGAATTTTGCACTAATTAATATGTATACATGAAAAATGGTTAACTATATATATTATACGTTAATGGTTACATATACCTTCATTTGCGTGCGTTTGTTTTGGAACCAAAACTTTATTTGAAGAGGCTCTAAACCGAGATCGCGGCTCAACTCTTTACGTTGCTTATCATCTGGATGAGGGCACTCTTTAAAGAACTGTAAAATCCAAAACACTCAAAATGTTAAACTTTGAAAATGTATTCAAGTCTATTGTTGTATGAGATAGAGCTTAAGTGTTTGTTTCTTACGATTCGAGCTCTTGGATTTGACGCTGCGTGTGGCGATGGTAACGTTTCTTTTTGTTGGGACGTTGGTTAGGATCTTGAAGCTCTTCACCGGAAGGATTCTCAGTGGTGACTTCAGTGCCTGACTTGGTCTCAAAATCATCTTCACGACTTCCGGTGATTCCAAAGTCGTTGTCCGAGGTACTCTTTGTGGTCATGTCGAACATATGATGGCTCTCAAACATGTTGGGATGATACATTGTGATGAGATGATGATTTGATTCTGATAACTCAATCAGATACTAATCACAAAATGGGGTTTTTAGTTGTGAACTTTGGGTTCCTTCAAATCTTCTAGATTGTGATCATAATCGTTTCTTGATTTGATTTTCTACTCCAAGTATATCTTCCACTGTCCAAAATCAAAATAGTTAAAGACTGTATTTGAAATGGTCACATATATTTAAACTGAATGAAGAAGAAGATCATTATCGAATTGGAAGAAAATAATGATGTTAAGGGAAAGTAATTTTGAGTTATGAAACTGTAACTAGCTTTAATATGTAGTGTTACCATTTTCTCAAGTAAACGTTAATCCAACAACAAAATAAGGGGTTCCACCTTTTTTGTTACATGTTATATTACATACACTTTCTAGAAAAAACACTTATAAACATGAAAAGTATTTTGATCAAAAAAAACATGAAAAGTGCTACTTTATATTACATAACATGTAAAGATAACTATGAGCATCATCTTAATAGTTTAGAAGTTAGACATATATAAAAAGAAACATTTAGATAATTGTAAATATAGCTAGATCCAAAAAGTGATTCTAACAAAAAAAAAAAAAAAAAGAAACTAGGGAGAAAAGATAACATTTTTGTATGTATATAGACCTGCATACGTCTATACATATGTTTATCTACTTTATAACAAAACATATTAACTAGCGATAATCATGTCGTCTGATATATTAATTGTAGAAAAATGTGATATAAAATAAGAGGAACATTTGGATATATATAGACCCGAAATGATATTTTTGAAAAGAAAATTATAGAGAAAAGATCATCGTTCTTTAAACTTAAGATAAATAGATCTATGGTACATATATACATTCATATATATAATAGTATTATATATGTGAGTGTATTTGTCTCCGAGTGTGTGTACAAATAAACAAACAAAAGAAAATCAATCATTGAAAGTCACAAGACTTCTCAGAACATCAGATCTACAGGACAGATCTGACTGTGAAGGAAGAAGCGAACGAGAGCTATGTTCTGTAAGAAACCCTAATTGTAGTAATTAATTAGGTCAAATTAAAACAAGAACACTTGCATAACTTAAGTACTTACTTAATTCGATCTGACTCTCTTGAGTTCTTTGGAAAGTTTTTGAAACCCTATAAGGACAGATCTCCTTGTAGTTTTCTTTCTTTTTCCTTTTGGTTGGTGGAAGTTTTGGGTTGAGTTAAATGAGTTTCTCTCTTAAAAGCTAGTAAGAGAGAGAGAGAGTAGTCTCTCAATTGAATTTATTAAAGAATTAAATTGACCTTGGTCTTTGTGCAATAAAAGGAACCGTTTCCAGTAAAAATATTAAAACTAATAGGATAGGCTAAACTTAATTAATTAAAAGTGTAGAGAGATACAATCTAGGGTTCTCTAATAAATGCAGTATATAGCGTTGACAATAAGTCAATGGTCTTTTTTGTTTACACAACCACCAAGTAGATTTCGTCAAAACCCCTTTTGAACTCCTAACTCCTAGAAAGTTTTTAGTGAACTCAATAAAGTTTTAGTAACGCTTTATTAATTCTTAAACTATTGTATGAATATATATTTTTATAGAAATCGAGATCCTAAGAAACCAAAATTTAAATTGAAATAAGAAAGAAAATAAATGGAAGCTTTAAAGACTTACTCTTCTCAGACAACATGCAATACATATGCATAGCATAGGGATACATGTCGACAAAAAAAGCATAGCGATACATATCTGCGTGCATAAATATATATATACACATAGAGAGAGAGATCTTACTTTTGGAGGCTTAATGAAACCCTAATTCACAATAATCTTTGGTTTGTGCCAATTTTTCTTGTGGTAACAAAGATCCAGGATAATGGCAAGGAGAACAAAGGGAGAGTTTTTGCTAGGGATCTGGCTAACCGACCCGGTCACTAAAAACCCGGGTTTTTTTTGATAATCTTAAACCGAGGAAGAGCTAACTAAGTACAATGGAAGTTTGTGGAAGATGGAGAAAGAGAAGAAGAAGACAAGGGAGGAAGAAAGGGAAACTGGTGGGTGTGCAAGAAGAAAAGGAGTTATTGCTGAACGCATAGAGAGGGTGCAATGCATTTATGATTATCTAAAGCTCCATAAATGCTCTTGTGGGAGAAACTTACTCTACCTGTATCTATATAGAGGAGAGTTTCAGTTCATATAACTAGGTAAAAGACAAATTTAAAAAGTTACTGTTTTATTTTCACCTCCTGGTTTACAATTCTCAGACCTATATAGGTTAACCATCAGCTTTGGGACAAGTAATTATTTATGTTACATATAAATGGGTTTCTTTGCTTTCATACTAGTTAATGTGCAAAATGCATCTATTACCAACCCATTCTCTAACCTCTGTACCAACAACAACGCATCAGTTAGGTTTTCAAATGTTTTTTTGTCACTACGTGCTTTAATGTTCTCAAAATCTAGATTTTTTTAGTTTATGTAGTACTATTAATTAAGTACTCTATATTATATGTGTGTGTGCGCGCTTATGTATGTATTGAATGTGTTTGTCTGCTTAAATTTGTGCATAACTTCATAAATCTTTTATTGCTCAAATACTTTTTTTTTTTTGCTGAAATTTGGTATTGGCTCAATACTTTGAGATTAATTCTGATAATAATGTTTTGTTTTTATGTTACTAGATACTCTTATAGTATGCAAGAACTATTTCCAAGAACTTCCTTCATTAAAATACTTTGTTGTTATTTAAGTCGTGGCCAGTAAGTATATAACTAGATTTTGATACAGAAATTCAAAGTGTTGGATTATTTTTTGGTTGACAAAATTATTTAACGTTAGGTAGTTCATAACATAAATTATTAATCTACTTGTTCATTTCATTTTGTACTTAATAAATATTTTGCATATTGATAAATAACAATAAAAATGTAATGTAAAATATTTATTCGTTAATCATAGATTAGCTTAGATAAGTCAACTATATTTTAAATTTTTAATATTGAGTTAAATAAAATAATTAAGATTTATTTCTAGTCTTCTAAATGCATATATCTAGGAGATTTGTGTCATATCGAACTATAATATAATTATTATATGATTTTAAAATATGTTTCTATATTATGAGTAGTTATAATGATCTATTTGTTTCATATTAAGTGTCAATTTAACTTTGTGCACACGGATTAAGAAAAAAAAAATTTACATGTTTTCTATATAAAATACAATTACTTATACACTTAATCATATTTCAACCAATAGAAAAATAAATTGCAGTAGAAAATTAATAAATTTTGCATCGAAAGTCAAAAATGACACGTATTTTGTAACAAAAAAATTCTCTACAACGACACTCAATATGAAACGGAGGGAGTATTTGTTAAATAGTTTCTTTTTGTTATTGAAACTTTGTTTTAAATTGAAACTTAAATTTGTGTGGGCAATATTAAATGATAATGCCAAAACACACACACACACATATGCAAAATATTGAAACTATTTTCTATGATTACTTAAAATAATTTAGATTGTTATCATTTTTCAGATGTTAGAAATATATTGAAATATCCTTAAAGACGTAATTTTAATTTCAGGTTAAATTTTTATATAATACTACTGGAATATGTGTAGTTAAGTTTTAGAAGTTATATAGTTTAAGAATACATCAAATAACACTTATTATATTATAATTGATTTTATTTTACATTTCATAACGGTGCCAAAATTTTGAATAATATCTCTTCATTACTATTACAATATAAAGTGAAATATTATTAAGGATTTTATTCTTATTAAACTATTAGATTATACTATAAAGTTAAATCTTATCAGTTTTGTACTAGATATTTTCATGCATTGTATGTATCACTAAAAAGTATATTTAAAAAATTTCTATTAATATTTTAAATTTTATCATTTTCCTACCAGTATTTTAATCTAAATTTTGATTTAATTAAAAAAATAAATTTAAGATCAAAAATATTTTTTTAATTTATCTTTAAGATATCTGTATATTTCAAATTAAAATATATTAAAGAAACTTGCATAAAATTAAGAAAGAAATTTGATATAAAAATTGTTTAATTATCAAAAAGTAAAAGTAAATATTATTTTAAAAAGTTTCTAGATATCAAAAGAAAACTAATGGTGTTAGGACTAAAAAACGGAAATTTCAGTTTTACCAAAGTTTGATACTATTTTTTCAAATTTACCATTAATGAATGTGTATTTTCAAAAATACGCTAAATTTATGATGAAAATATATACTAAACTAATTTTTCTAAAAATTTAAAAAACATTTAAAAACTTAACCCCACTCCTTTAACACTAAACCTAAACAATAATCACTAAAGTGTAAACCCAAATGTTAATATGTTTTTGGTTGAGTGTATTTTTGAAAAGAGATACTTAACTTGTGGTATTCTTAGCGATTTTCTTGACTAAAAGTTGTAAATTTTGAAAAAATACATAAAAGTTTAAAACTATTTTAGTAAAAAAAAATTAAATAATATTTTAAAATTTGAAAAATATTGTTATATTTCTATTTTTATATCATTTAATGTTATATTTGAATAGATTTACATTAATGATGATGTATGAATTATTACCATATTTTAAAAATTTTACTAAAAATATAAATTAATATTAAATATAACTTTCCATGTCATAATTAACATAAATAATATCATAATTGCTGTGTCATGTGATATTTTCTTAGTGAAGCTAGAAATGACATATAAGCAAAATATGAAAAATTACTTTTCAGAGGATTTCTTTACCTTCCCATAAATATTATATATGGTGTATAATATAATTATTATTATAATATTACGCCTTCCCGTTATGGTGTAAATAACAGTACGCCATCCCGTTTGTAATTATTATAAGTAACTGAATTATATTATTTATATATAACGAAGAACTTATACAAGTAAATTATACAATTACTTCTAGAAAAAAAAATTGTAAATCTTATATTTTAGAGGATAGATAAAAAGTTAAACTTATACACCTATGGCATCTATTTAGTATTACGCAATTTAAGATTTATAATATATTGACACTAGTTATTTAAGGACTATTTTTCTTCAAATCTTTCATGACTCGTCAAAATATCTTAGGCAATTATCTAAATATTTAATATTTTAATGTCAATATGTTGTGTCCAAAGCTGTTATGACAAAATTATTCTTTATGAAATGCTAAAAATATACTCCTTCAGTTTTAAAATGAACTAGAATTTGATCTTCACCTCCGCGCAAATGTTTGATTTAACATGTGTTGAACGCAAATTCATAAACTACTGATTTTATAAAAAATTCCATGTTTATTTTTTATGGTTTGTAATTACATATAGAGTAGAATATATTATATTATAATATAGACATCTGATAATAATTTTTTTATTTGTACATAATATTATATTTAAAATTTATAACTTGATGCAATTTTATGTAATTATACTATTCATATATTAAGATATTGTTTTTCTGTTAGTTTATTTTAAAAATGAAACAACATACTAAAATTTTTAAATGGTCAATATATTAATATCGATTTGGTTAAATAAAATTTGGAATTGTAATTAGTTAATTTAAATTTATTTTAAATATAGTGATAGAATCTATAAATAAAAAATTAAAAATGAAGTATTTAATTTATCGTAAATGCAAAGACTAAATTTGTAAATAAGATGAAGTATTATATATATTGCTATCCACGTTTCCAAACAATTCTCATTCATAGTGTTATATTTTTTTCCAAAAAATACTTCAGTTTTAATAATATAGATGATGTTTTGGGTTAGTGCACAAAAATTAATAAATTATTTATTTTCTAAAAATATTTTTAGAGATATAATTTTAAAATCATTCATCCAATTATAAAAAACTGTAAAATTCAATTGGTTGATCGATTTCTAACAAAGTTAAAATTAACTTTAAAACTTCAAAAATCTTATATTTTGAAACAACAAAAACTCTCGATAACATCAGACAAAAAGAAACGCATGGAGTACTAAAATACAGTGTCAAACCATCTGTAATATTTCACGTAATGTCAAGATTAATTTTATATTAGTACTTTTAATAATATATATACAAACTTCAAATAATCATCAATCCACTCAGACATTTTAAGAGTTTCAGTTGCAAAATTTGATGTGCTAAATTAGTCGGAGTTCAAAGTTCAATATGAAACATAATGAAATCATTTCTCGTTGAGTTTTTGAAAAGTTACAACAACACATTTGGCACAGTTTTGTATGCTATTGGAAGTCTACAAATTTAACTAGATTGCTTAGATATTCCATACAATGCTACAAAATAACAAAAGATGGAGTGAGGGTAAATGTTCTTACAAAGACAATACTAAAAGTTATGTCTGAAGATGATAATTAATGACTTAATAAATATTGTTTTGTAGATTTTGATGATGTTTTTGGAAGATTTTCTGCATTGTAGCTATTGAAATATTTCTGCGTAACTAAAATGTAATATATATATATATATATAATATATATATATATATGTCTGGGCTATATAATACTTTATATTAATGTGATTTGTGTCTTGAAGGCAGAAAAATAAGGTTGACCAACGTAGGTATTATAATCTAGGTAGCTTGGAAGCTTCATTATACATCCGCTTTTCTCTTCGGAACCGAGAATCGAAATCAGAAACTTGTGGAAGTTCTCGGAATCTTGCTTTCAATACAATTTCAAAAATAGTTTTTTTAAAAACACATTAGAAGCTTACTCTTATGTTTAGTAATCACGACTCTATTTTAAAAAATCAGTATCATAAATAATAAATATAATAAAATGTATTTTTATTTTATAAAATTCAAACATAATAGTATGAAATGGAGAGAATAGAAGATATCAAAATATCAGAACTAATATTATAAATTATTTTTGTGCACAATATTTTTTTATAGGAGATCAGACTTATATTATTCAAATATATTGTAATAGATATTTGTGAACTATTAAAAATAACTAATTTGATAATATTTTGTATAGAGCTTCAATGTTATATTTTCATAATTAAAATATAAAATCAAAAAATGGAATAAAATTATTAAAAATGAATAAGTGTTTTGTAATTTGAATGATATATTTTTAGGCATAAGTTTATATATATATATATATATATATATATATATATATATATGTTTCCAACACGTACTCCTTTTCTAAATTTTTAAAAAAATTGTTTCTACGTTTCTATATGATTCCACTTTCTCATACCCGCTTCTGATTCAACTGTAAGGTAAGTTGTAATTAAGATAGTAGAACAAGTTAAACTATCGAAAGGCAATAAATATATAGATCCCTTGCATGATAGATTAATTTTGGTCAAAGGTTTGAAAAAGTGGCATTTAATTTTTTTAGTTTGTAGATTTCATGAAAATTTCAATTTTATACTTTCTCCGTTTTTTAATACAAACACGTTTTAAAATATTTTTTTATTTCAAAATTACATTTACATGACATTTTCAATTTTTTATGTAAAATTTATTAATAGTTAATGTTATATGACCAATAACATTATACACTCTATTTTATTATTAATTAAATTATAATTAAATAAATAATTAATAATGTATATATTTTTAAAAATATAAAAAATTAAATATATTTTTAATCTGTGTGTATAATTTTAAAGAATAGTGTATTAAAAAAAGGAAGGGGATCTATTGTTAATTTCATATACTAGCAGTAAATCTGAGAATCATCTTTATTCTTCTGCTCCTATTCGTAAGTGGTTTGGAATTATGGATATTTTTCCTATGATTTTTGCTCCCGACACGAATATGAGAATCTAGCTTGCTCATTGTATTTTCATGCAACTAAAATATTTGTGCAGTGCAAGCAATCAAACATTTAATGTGCGACGTTTGGAATATGAAGACGTGATTTAAAGTGATTTTTCAAAAAAAAAAAGTGATTTCAAAAAAATTAATAACATATTTGAACAATTTTTTATATATTAAAAACATCTATAATTGTAATTTTTTCTATTGTCGTTGAGTGGCATCACCGTAGTTATTCTCGCTTCTAATATTATAAGAGTTTTTCGTTTATCCCTAGGATAAACATATAAATTCATCAACCAATAATATTTAATTATTCTAAATTTAATGTCTTTAGAAAAACAAAATAATAAAAATTTATTAAGTTATATTATATTTTTTAATAACTAGAAATCGTAGTAATTCCCAAAAGAAAACATTTTTTTAATATGTTAACGCAGTCAATAAAATACTAAACCCTACTCTCTACGTTTCATATTAAGTGTCGTTTTAGAGAAATTTTTTTGTTACAAAATAAGTGTCGTTTTCGACTTTCGATGCAAAATTTATTAATTTTTTGCTGCAGTTTATTTTTCTATTGGTTGAAATATGATTAGGTGTATAGGTAATTATGTTTTTATATAGAAAATATGCAAAATTAATTGTTTCCTTAATCTGTGTACAAAAACCTAAAGTGACACTTATAATGAAACAGATAGAGTAAATCCTAAATACTAAATCTAAACCCCTTAAGTAAACTTTGAACTCTTGTGTAAATTTTAAACATTAAATCCTGAATCCTCGGGTAAACACTGACTTGGACAAATTCTAAACCCTAGAGTTTAATAATTTATCAAATGGTTTAGGGTTTAGGATTAAGGGTTTAGGATTAAAAGTCTATGGTTTAGTGTTTAAGATTTATCTAAGTGTTTAAGGTTTATCAAAGGGTTTAAGGTTTAAGGTTTAGGATTTAAAGTTTAGTATTTTGCTAACATCCTTAAAATATTTGAAACTTTTTAGTAATTATTACCTATTTTTTTATTTAAAAATATAATATAACTTCAAAAATTTTTGTTATTTTTTTCTTTTTTAAAAGATACTCCATCCGTTTTTTATATTTGACATTTTAGAAGAAATTTTTTGTTTCAAATTATTTGACGTTTTCAATTTTCTATGTAAAATTATTAGTAATTAATATTAGATGACCAATGATATTATAGCTTCTATTTTATTATTGGTTGAATTGTGGTTAGGTAAACAATTAATGATGTTTTTGTTTAGAAAATGATAAAAATTAAACGTTTCTTAATTTATGTGCATAATTCTAAAACGTTCAAATATAAAAAAAACGAAAGGAGTATTGAATTTAAATAACTACATACTATTGGTTGGTGAACCTAAGAAAAATTCATATAATAACCCTTTGTTATATAGAATAATTACAAAAGTCTGCCTCAAGCATTGATTTGGTCTGAACCATATTTAATGCTTACATTTATTAACATTTACTATCAACAATGGTAAAAACATATTCAATACTCTAATTTTATTTTGACAATTCCACGCAACCTTTTCTTTTACACCTATTATTTTATTTCTTATAAAAGTGATTTTTATATGTTCAGATAAAATAAATAAAGTTCTATTTGTAGAGTTTTAAAAATGAATCATTTTTGATATAAAATTAACAAAGTAAAAATAATAATTCCTATCAAGTATTTGATTTAAAAATAGTTGTGGTGGAAAAAAAATAAAGAAATCTGTAGCTAACAGAAAATAACATCTATGTGCCACATGTCAATTTTTAATCACATTTCTATTGGATTCAACTAGTCAAATTATTAACATGGATGAATCCTCGTATGGTTTTTTATTCATGCAACTTTTCATTGCACCATTTCAATTGTTGAATATCTTTTTCAACTGACCATTGGTAAATGGTCTATACAAAGTTATTAACGTAGGATTATTCAACACATTAACTCTCAAAGATCCATTGCCACCTATAATAGCAAAACTCCAAATTTTATATCGCAAATGTACAACGCACTGATACAAATATAAGTATTAACTAAAGATGGCCCATATATATCCCGATAATTCTTCAATTGATATCATAGAATTTTTAAATATCTAGTTTCTATTTTGTGTTATATACTATTTGGATATATAATATTTTATCTACAATATACTGTAGGAATTGGTTTGTGTTATCAGATGTATTATATATGATGTTAATTTTTAATATATATATACTATATATATATTATGTAATAATTTAGTGTTTTGGTCTGGCCATTAATTAATGCAACTTTTTGATAATTTGATTATTGAATTCATCCATTCTTTTCATATAACAATTTGTTTTTGTCATCCAGTTATATAGATTATTTAAATTTATATATATTTTGTCATTCATTTTATATCATCTAGAGATAAAGACCAAATAGAACAAAAAAAGTTTTTGTCCCAAAAATAGCACCAAAAGAGAAAAATGACAAAATAGACTTTATTAAAGGATGTAAATATATATTTATATATTTGGGTTAACTAATCTAAACTTAGGGTTTAGAGTTATGGGGGTGGAGGTTTTGGAATTGAGATTTAAAAAATAAAAAAATTTAAAAAAAATTAAATTTTCAAAATAAAAGAGTCTATTTGGTCATTGCTTTTTCTTTCAAGGTCTATTTTGTGACAAAAACTTCAGAAAGAGGCTATTGTGAGAGATTTGCCCTTTATCTATACTGGAATTACGACATATCAGTACATTTTGTTAGAAAATGTTAGACTTGCAAATGCTAAGCTTGGGTGTTATGAATTAATATGTGCATCATTTAAAATCTGTAGGCCTATATAAAAAAATGCCTATTATAGCTATGTAAATAAGTTGATTCATATAATACATTTAGAGTTAAAACTTCTTACATCTCAGCACACATTTTCCTCTTGAAAATCAGACGATTGCTCGATTTTTACAGAAATAATATTGTCTCTATTTTTCCTCTATGTTATTTTTACAGAAATATATTGGAACAAAACATATTTTTTATTATAGATTTTATTTATGTATACGAAACAACAATACAAAATACATTGGAAATGATCATAACACGGGACATACCATACCGAACCTGAAGCGTCGAGGAGGTTCTTGATAGAGATATTAGCCACCAAAGAGAGAGTGGGCAATCATAGTAGAGTTGAGTTTCAGAATCAAGGGATGGCTCAGTGTTCGACAGGCTATCATTTTTGTGGCTATTCAGATAACTAAAGCAAGAATACAGCACAAGGAGCCTTCTCAGTTAACTATCGATCGAGTTATTAGAAGAGCTCCACCGCATAAGAAAGAGAAGAGGCAGGCTACTCCAACAATCTGCCAATTTCATAAATTCATGTTCTGAAGCCAGGGCAAGTTATGTAAGAAACAAATGGCAGATAACAACAACCTTTCAATATCATCAAGGATAATGATGCTCATTGGTGATTTATATGCATCCTCAAAGACCTGTTCTCATTCACATAATTATATAGATTCAGTAGTTGATAAAAAAATAATAACAACATATAAGAGTTCTTTCCAAAGCACAGACCTTGACAATGTGAGCGCATTTTTGTTGCTCTCATGAAGACCAATCATAGTTTCCGCAGAGAGACCTACAAAAATAGCGAATCAGTATCACACAAAGAGAAACAATATAAGGTTCAAATACACTTACAATTTTAACATATGGGAAGTCACTATCGATACCAACAGTTGCAGCTAAAGCAGTTTTACCACTGCCCCAGAAAATAAAGAGTTTTTAAAAATCAGCAAATGCTTGCAAAACAGCAAGACAGAGAAACAATGTGGGCTATAAACTATGGAAGATACCTTCACTCGGCCCCTCTAGAAGGCAAGTGACGAGAGGACTTCTAGTACTAACTTTAACTTGCTCAACTAGAAGCATAGCTCTTTTGTAAATGTGATTATGTCTATCACCAGAATCCCACCATCCCATTAAGTCTGCATACATGTCAGAACTACCAAAATTAATGCACTGGTAAATCAAAATCCAGAGGTAATGCTATAATTCCCTGCGTGCAACATGAATTAAGTTTAGCTTTGAACTGGTATTAGCATATCTTATGTGCAAAGGCCCATCCATCAAGAAAAATATTCAAAATCTTCCAGACCACCACAAAACTTTTTACAGAATATTACCTGCAGCGCTCCAGTCATCTGTGGAGGCTCCAAAGGCAGGCTGAACTTCATGGATTGCATGGAGAAAATCCTCCATAGTGATCTTGAATATTCTCTCTTCACTGGCTTTGTAAGATCATCCATGCTTAGTTGTCTGTTCAACGCATATGATGTAGCACTTTTAACAACACCTTCAAGCTCCGCACCACTGTAATTTTTTGTTCGAGCAGCTGCCAGAAAATATTGACATATCATGGCGTGACACAGTTATGCTAGAAAGTATCTAGTCAAAGATGAAGTCTGAAATTCTTAGAACTTCCTAATACCTAAGGAGAATTTCTTGAATTTTTATTGCTTTTAGTTAGTGATATTGTAATTACAGAACATGGTACCAAACGTTTCCATGATTTGAACAACTATAATCTATGAAGCCATACCAAGCTTTGGAGATTGATATCAGGACCAAGGAAAGAATTTTCCTTCATCTTGTTTGTGTGAATTTGAAGAATTTGTAGGCGCCCAGCTTCATCAGGAAGGCTTATCTCAACTTGGACCTCCAATCTTCCAGGCCTATTGTCAAAATAATAAAAAATAAATAAAAAGGTCTAAAGTCGCATGTCACTACTCAATATCTAAGTTTCATCTAGAGCAGAAAATACGCTTTGGGGTTGGTATCTCTCGGAATGAACAATCAAGGAATTTCAAGATATAAATCTACTTGCAAGAAACGTTTCGGTTATGTAACTGAGTATATAAGAGACGACAGGCGCTATTATCACCACGACGGATGAGAGATGAGCCGTTAAAAGAGCTCACATCAAGCAAGATCCTTTCTATTTGTCCTTCAATACGTAAAACATTGTTCAAGGCCTCCACACCTCTATCTGGCAAAAGATATGTTAGGGACATCCGTGAAGAGCACCGAATAAACAGACATTAGCTGATCTTAACTAACCTTTGTCAGAAGCTGGTTTACAATACTATCATGGACACCTGTGCGCATCTCTCTGGTTGAGCTCTTGACTGACAATCACAAAGCATAAAATTAAGTTTATTTTTAAACTCTAAAGTTATAACAAGCGGACTCATTAAATCATGCATATCTAACTCTATTACCGGAAGCACGTGTCAAGCTAAAGCATATACGCAACTTCATCAAGTTATCAAAGTTATCTGTTATAGTGAAAGTTATGTACCGTTACAAGATAGCATCGATCTCATCAACAAAATAATGACACATGTAACTCACTAGCACCCCTGAGAGAAAATAAGAGTGCCCAGTTACACATGCGAAAGAAAGAAACAAAGATCAGAGAAAACATTTTTTCAGTACCAAGGGTCCTCTGGTCTTGCTGCAGCATCAGCAAACAAGTCTCTTAATTTTTTCGGTCTCACCAACAAATTTGCTCAGCACTTCAGGACCATTACATCTATTATGCAACAAAAGAGCCACAGAAGAATACATATGTCAATTTTCTGGAACGAAGGCAGTGAATTAACTAAGAAACTAAAAACATTAAAGGTAAGTAAACATTGTGAAAACAATAAAAATAGAGTCTATAGCTAACAGGCTGCATGTTTGAAGAAAAATAGTGCGAAAATTAAAAGCCAATAATAGGTTCTTGCAAAGCTAATTAAAAGATACTATGAGATTAAAGACTACAAACCTATAAGTTATCATAACTTTTGTTTGAGGGAATATTAAAGGGTCAGAAATACCTTAGGATCTTTTCCATTCAACATCTTTCCAATTTGCCGTGCCATGAGGGTTTTGCCAGTACCAGGAGGTCCAAACAGAAGCATCCCTTTAACGTGCTTTTATTCCCAGTCTGCAAGATCAAGAAACATAAACTTATAGAAAGATATATACAGAATACAATAACATTTGCTTGAAGAATGAATGACAGAACCTGCTTGTGACATGAGGAGGAAATACAGCGAGAAGCAAAAGCTCTTCTAAATATATCAGCAAACTCCGCACCCAGACCTCCTATGCCCAGTGACTCGAGGTTAAATTCCTTATGTTTAAATATATTGCTGCTAGCAGCTTCCCGTTGGTTAACAATCTGTATAAGACGTACACGTTAAAATGATTATACAAGAATCTGTTTCCATAATATAGCAAACATCAGATGTGATATAATGTTTACTATTTCAAATGTAAGATTTGTCTCATCAAATCTATAGAAATTCGAGTAAATGATCAATAACATATAGCTTTATAGAATTCATCAAAATCAGACCTTTATGCCACTTGCGTTTGATGCTTCAAACACAATATATGTATCTTAGAAAGCATCCCTCTTTCGATGCCATTAGATTGATTTTGACCCTCTACATCCACTCGATTGACCGTAAGAATGTAATTAGTTCCATGATACTCAATGTTGCTTTCTGGCCTACCAGTCAACACCTGCAGCAGTGTGCATTGTTCCAATAAATTTAGGGATAATATGATTTTGTGAAGAACTAGAGGCGAAATAACCATTTAAGTGATAGCACGTAGTCTAGAAACACATGGGTAAATAACCTTAAGCAGAACATTACAGTATTTGCAACGAATACTCACCAAATGCATTTACTAATAACTATTGCTTCAGCAGAAAAATAATGAGAATGGCAAGATCCATGAACATTGCTCTACCTGGTTGGTGTATTTCCTCTTAAGTTGGGTTGAAAGGAGAGCAGCCATCAACCTGATGAAAAACATAGTGTATATGGAGTTGAGTTCAACCGCAGCCGGAAAGATCCCAGGAAACAAACACATAATAGAAATCAACAACAAACCTGCTCGCTTTTAGTCCCTTTCTTAACAAACTCTAACTCAAGAGTCAGCATAGCCAGCTCAAATTTTCAGGAGGAACAAATCTGCAAGAAAAAGACGATCATTTTGTTTACAAAAACCAAAAGGTCCTGATCCTGACGCTAGAAGGATATGGTAAGAGAAATGACCTGCTAACAGAGACCATGTCCCCAGTGGAAACTCTAGCGTGCCTCCGCTGAATAGCATTGAGAGCAATGTTTCATCACGGATGCTTCCATGTCCAGTGATCACCAGTCAAGTTCACAATTGAAAATGAAACACCATCTCCAAGAGAATAACACAGGAACAAAGTTGAACATCTCCTAACCATAGCCATCCAAATTATTAAAAACAAAAATTTATTAAAATTTTTACTAACAAAAAATATAGTTTCAATTGATATAATAACACAAGGAACAAAGTTCAACATCTCTAAACAAAGACTAGTTTAACATTTAAACACCTAACCATAGCCATCCAAATTATTAAAAACATAATTTTAATACTAAAATATATATAGTTTCTAAATTGATAGGGCCGACCTAAGGAACCCTAGATTTTGGATCATCCATGTGAATCATGACACGCTTATAGATATAATAGTATCACTCAATCAACTCGTGAAATCGCATTTCGCATTGCAATGTAACAAATGGATCGTGGAAGGTTTTAAGTAGAAAGGATATCAGAGGGAGAGGATGAAGGTGTCGGCGACGTTGGCGAGGAAGAGATCGGAACCGGGAACGGAGAACTGAACGGAGATCGGAGGAGGAGGCAGTAAGGCGAGGTTAGTGAAGGCGAGATCTGCGGATGGAGTGTTGGTCACCGTCATCGTCATCACTTGCGATCCGGAACGACCCGCCATGATGGTTTGGTTTCGATCTCAAGGCTGAGTCTTTTTTTTATTTTTTTGTATCCTTAGCGAGAAGAAGAATAGAACGAGATTTTGAATTAATGTGTATTTCGTCTTATGAGATCTTATGTTATTCCTGGCGTGTGTTCTCAGTCCTCATGTCTACTAATCTTTTTACCATTTTCTTGCTAATTTACTCAGGTCGCAAAATTAATATCAAAACAAACAGGCAAATTACACACAGAAAAGGATATCCCTAGAAGTAACTCGTAAAAAGTTAAAACAAAATTCCAAAATTATAAGCATTATTAAAACGAATTTTTTTAACAATCAAACTATATTCTTATTCGCCTTATAAATAAAAATAAATTGTTTTAGTTAAAAAAAATTTAAAATACATAAAAAATATTAAATATTTTGTATAGTTATTACATTTATAGACTTTTTTATCCCTATATTTAGAAAAACTGAGATCGAAACCGTGTCGTGGTGTGTTCAGTTTCCTCATGTCTACTGATCTTTTATCTTTTCTTGGTAATTTACTGTCTAAAATGAGATTCCCTATTTTCTTAACTGGAAAGTTATATCAAAACCAGGTGAATTAAATAGAAAAAGTTATATATTATATAGATAAATATTTTTTAATAAATAATTTAAAGTAATGTTAGTAAATATGATGCATAGTTCAAATATACATAAATATCAGATATAAAACATTGTAAACATAAACTAACTTTTTGTTGGTTTATAAATTTGTAAGGGGTTTTGGTAAGTGAGAATTTTGAGATTCCAGTGTTAATTTTGTTAACTTATATGATTAGTTTATGGTTTAGCCAATTATTAGACTTAGCCCAATTACGTTATCGGTTTGGTTATATATGATACGAACCAAAGTCCAACCATCGGGTTGGCCCCTTTTCAAAAAAAATTGGTGGTACACATATCTTCATATTTCTCTCTAGATTTTTTAAACCCTTTCACTATATAAATTACCTTTGTCGATCACATCTCTATTTAAGGGAAATATCTCAAAGGCTTTTTCAAAACTGTTAATGTGTGGATACAACTCAGTGCAACAAAACAAAACAACATGTAGTTAACAAAGTTTCTTCAAAACTGTGATTACTAAGGAAAGTAACTATGCATCTTGTGCTCTGGAAAAGCTTGTCCATCTTCTGCCATACCAAACTCTGAGTTTCCAAAAGCTTCCTCGCCTTCTCCTGTAAACTCGGGTGGCACCTTATCGTCTCACCATGGATCTGTTCAGATAAAAGAAAACCCATCAGAAACAAAGACTCTGATGCGTTGTTAATGTGAAATGAAATTCCCATTACCTTCAGAAACAATCTCATCACTGCCTGCATAAACTCGAAGTTGTTTCTGCAAGTGATCTCATGGGTGAGGTAATCCAGAAGCTGTCCCAATGGATATAAACTCAGGTCTTTCGATTAGCTCTTCTTCAACATCTTCATCTATGATTTCAAGCTGCGTAGCTCAATGTCCAGAGCTGATGGGGATAAACCCTTTATGTAATCAGTGAACTCTGAGACTGCAAGAAAAAAACTATTCCATAAGCAACATAAGCTAAAGACAGCTGATTAACTTGTAAGATCTTAACAACACCTTCACACTTACAGTGTTTTGAATCCCATGAGGACTTGAGAAGTTTTGAGAATGTAGATTCCCAATGCATCAAAGTTCTTCATGCTATTCTTGGAGTCTTTATTCTTGTTCTCATCTTCCCCATCGTCGTCTGAGTCTTTTGACCTTGAACACTATATCTCCAGAGAGAGAAGGAATCGAGGGCAAGAAAAAAGGAGCCTTCTCAGGTTTCTTTGGAGGCTCTATTGGTTTATTCCGGGCCTATAACAAACATATATTGTGATTAATTTCACAGAAAAACATCAACTTAATGTGATAAGGGAGAAGAGAGTATGCAAACCTTGATTATATCCAAGTTGATCAGCTTTGCCATTGGCTTTTTGGTAAAAGAGACAGAGTAACAAGCTCTGGGATCTGATCAGGTAAATGGAGAAGCTGACAGCAGTTTGGCTTCGAATTTTCTGAAACTTGCGTCTTCTTATCACATCATCATCAGCTTCAGAAGATCTCAACGCAGAGACTGAAGGTAATCTAACATTCACCACATTTTTCCCACTAGCATAGGAGTCAACATTTGGAGCTCCAGAGTACATGGATTGGTTAACCCTAATAACATCAAGAGGAGAGTAAACTCATTAAAACAACTAGAGAAACATTATATTTGTAACACTGGAAGGTTTGATTTGAGAACTTACCCAAGTAGACCCGTTCTGATCAGAATGGGCTGTTGCCAAAATGTCCATGTTCGGTGATAAAGACAATGCTGTTATTGGCACATCAACATGCACTCCATCATCTGTTTTGCCAGTATGACATCCCAGATTCCTGAGACTTCCATCCATGCTAGATGAGAGGAGCCACTTGCCATCCTCACTAAAGCACAAATCCGTTATACGGTCTGTATGACCTCTAAACTCACGGACCATCCTCAGTGCAACAACATCATACAAGCGGATAACAAAATCATTTGCCACCGTAGCCAAAAGACCTATCAAGTAATGAGGATTTAGCAAAATCACAGACATACAATGGTTGATAATAAGAGTTAGATTAAGCAAATTTACCATTTACACGGTGGTAAACAATTTTAACCAATGAACACCCAACATCCCACCGTGACTTTAGTTCCCTCTTTTGAAATCCCAAACCTATATTTCACAAATAAGATATTACAGTCTATTTTGAGACAGGCCAGATCAGCAAGAGTCAATGCAGAGAGGCAGCCATATCAAATGAGGAGCCATCATTTATTCTAACCATGAGGAGCTAGAGGCCATCATTTATTCTAACCAATGATGAGACAAAGGAAAAAGTTCCGAACCTTTACATCACCATGGTATCCTGCACTTATCATTAGGGTGTTTGTGGAATCACAAGCACTCCAATCACTTCACCATCATGAGAGTAACTTCCTAGTCTCTGACTTATCCAAGTAGCTACCACGGCTGATACCAGATTGGAGGTTAAATCTCTCAATCCAGCCACTAGGCTGTTCCCACTACTGCAAAGTTTCCACACGCACTGATTGCACAAGCCTGTCATGCAAGCAATTTTTCGAGTTCAATAACCAGTAGAGATAAGATCCATAAAAATCAGAAGGGCAGTCAAGTTCAATCTTGTACCTTAATTGGTGTTGGATTCTCGGGGCATGGTTTGAGGATATGTTCTCCAAGAAAAAGTTTTGAAGCCTCCATACATATGCTTCTGCTGTATCCATATGGCATGTAACCACATTGCACAATCACGCTCCCCTAATTTCAGCTTCAAATTCGGAAAGAAATGAACAACACTCGTTAGTATCCAAAACAAGAAATAACAAATGTCACCGGAGACGCAAACGCACAGAACATAAGGTCAAATCTAAGGCTTCAGTTCACAGATGGTACTTTCTATCATTAATAAAATTGTTTCTATATTGTGATCTGATTACCTGCTCAGCCGTTTGTAGTATTAGTAATCGTTATATTATGAATGTGGCTGAGAGAAATTAACCAACATGATTATATGACCAAAATCATAGATAAGTACGAATCAACGCAATAACCGGCTTCAATTTCAGCTCTTCCTCCTACATAGAAAGAAAAAATAGCATAAGCAAAAAAATAATTAATTCAAACAACACAAACATATACAGTTTTACCCAAACAGGAGAAACATCAGAAACACTATAAACATATAAGGTGTCATTTGTCAAATTCAACCAGAACCACCAAAAGCGCGTAACTAATACATTCAAGAAAATAATCAAAAGAATTTCTAGCTATACCTTCAGACGCAGTTTTTTGGCTCGCCTGGATATGTGCCTTTGAGACAGCTCTCTACTTTGTTGCTCCTGATCAAGTAATTAATGGAAAGAAGATTTAAATCTTAGAAAGATAAAAGAAGAATCATTAATTAAAAGAACAATCAGATGCAGAGGAAATCGAACAAATAGACTGGTAAAGAAATTTCCATCAAAAGAATAAAAGGTAGGAAGACTGAAAGAAAATTTTGCAAGTGACATCTAACAAAACACACTACCCAAATGACATCCAAATGTTTACTAATTAGTTAATCGACCTGGCAACACTGAACTCTACACCTTTTATGTTTATCAATTATCAATTCAGCTAAATAATGCAAATGGGGGACAAGTTTCTAACATTTGTGGTTGCAAAGTGACGCAATCTCTAAAATCTAACTCAAAAGTTTTGGTATAAGTTAGGCTGGTGTGCGATTTCATAACTTTTATAAGGAATTGTTACTAAGTATGCAAATTATCTTACCTGGACAACAGAGAACAGGCGGAAGGCACGATCCTGGCCCGCAGACAAAATGTGTCGCCCATTAGAGTAAAACCTATCAAAAATAGAAACCAATTATGACTACAAGACAACTTCTTGGCATGCCCTCACCACCGTGGAAACACACACAAATATTCATTGCTACAGAGATACTACCAGTGGCGAAATCCACCCATAAGTGAACATTTTGAAATATTAGAAGGATGACTACCATAGTTACTTAACAATGAATAGAGATAATTAGTGCCAATCAAATACTACAAAAAACATACGTCTCACAGGTAAGAGGTGAGGAAAAGGCAACTAGAAGCAATCAAAGCCAAACCTGATACACAGGGGTGGGGCCACTATGCCCAGACCGGAAGCGTAATAGACGAGGATCACCATCATTTGTGTCAAAAATCCACATCTACAGATACGAGCACCAAAAGTAAACCACATGGCATAGTAGATGCAATAAGTTCGGCAAGTAAGAGAAATCTCTGCTTACTTTGAGTGAGTATCTGCTGAAGCACTCATTAGCACAGGTTCATTTGCTAAAAAGTTCAATGAGACTATAGAATGTCATGTGCATCTCTAATGACGACTGAAGCCTTCTTTTGTTAAGATTCCAGATGCTTATCACACCAAAAGAACCTCCAGATGCAGAAGGGGACGCCATCTAACATAAGGATACACATTACATCAAAAAGTACAGAAGCTGCTAGTACAATTAAAAACGCTTAGTGGGAAAGCTTTCCTAACGCCAACATTCATTTTTGAACAAAACAACTACAAGACCTCAGTGTTTACCTGTACTGAAGGACAGAGCAGTACGGCACCTCGTGAGGCTTGCTCAAACGTTACAATCTCTTGGTCCATTTTTAAGTTATGCACATGGACTTTCCATCAGCACAGCCGATGGCAACAACATCCAAGGCAGGGGAAGAACACAAACAGCAGACAGATGAACCCCAACCCTTAAACTTCATAGAGCATCTTCTTAGTATTTATGTTCCATAGCTGCAGAGGACCCTCTTGGCTCCCTACAAGAACCTACCATGTAGTTCCTGGTAAGGATTATTTCAAAAATAAAGATTATTTCAAGGAAGTAGAATATACCTTGTTCAAATAAGTATCAGGGTGAACAATACAGCTAGGAGTAAACTTTCACGAAGTTCAACATGTCCAACTGGAGCTAGATGTTCTTCGATTCCTTTGAAATGCCCACATGAACATGTTCCCTCAACATCAAGACTTAGGACGTGTTCTCCAAACAAGAGAAAGCAGGTCAACTTTAGCAACATGCTTGCTCCAAGTTGCTACCTGAAAGACAGCCACAAGAATCTTAACTAAGAAAAACAAAAACATCTTCACAACAAGATACTAGAACAATACAGTTATACGACATTAAGGAGTCCTTTTTAAACTAACCCTTGTCCTATTTATGGTGGTGTATGTTACCCTCTTATGTTGCAGGCAAAACAAAGTCGTGAAGTAGACAAAAGGGAAAAAGACAGAGACATGTATAGGTTAATGGAGACATACATAACAGATGTTACCCTCTAATTTTTCTTTCTTAAACTAACCCTTGTCCTATCTATTGTGGTTTATGTAAAACTCCTATGTTTCAGGCAAAACAAAGCCGTGAAATAGCCAAAAGTAAAGAAGACGGAGACATGTCAATGGAGGCATACATACCTGATGAGCGCGTTTGAAAACTGCGATTTCATTACCAAAAGCAGCAAAAGTGAAGTCACGGTAAGAAGCTAAAGCTCTGATCTTCTTTGGGAGTTGAGGACCTTTCAGACAAAACACAAGTTAGACTGTAAGAAATCAAATGAGATAAATTAAAAGGACAAAACTTAAGGAAGACTTACTGATAATGACTAGGTTTAGCTTGGCACACTGCAATAGAAGAGAGGATTAACCATAAAAAACTCAATAAAGTTAATAAAGATTTAAAGAAAGGAGAAGGGTTTATACGTTGTAAATCTGGAAAGCTTTGCCGACGCTGACGGTGACGAAGGTCTCGGTGCCTAGTCGCTGAACGGAGAAAGGAACGGTGCTCGTTATGTATCCTATCGCTCTAAACGGTTCGAAAATTCCCATCTTTCGAGTTAGGGTTTATAGGTCACAGCGGAAGGGAGACAACTGGGATTGACAATGGTGAATGAGTTTTAAGAGTTTGAGAGAGAACGCGGCGCGAGGGGTTTATTTTAGGGTTTAATGAAATAATGAAAGAACGGGACAAAAAGAAATCCATTTTTCCTCGGGACGGTTGATTTCGGTTAAGGGGAACATCTGGTTCTCCGGTTAAATGTAGGCAATTTGGTTTTAAGTTTTGTTTGACTTTTATTTTTTGACTTAATATGGGTGTATTCAGCTAAGAAATTTTAAGGTTTTTAAAATGATAAATATACTGTTATTCAAAAAAAATACTTTAAAAATAAGTGTTATTGAATTTGTCATTTTATAAAATATACTATGATATCTACTGTTACCAAAGGGTGTGTATTCAATATAAAATCTGAGGTGATTTGATTTTTAATAATGTTATAGATGATTTCAAAGAATTAAAAAAATTTAAGTGATTTTTATTAAATAACTCTAGAATATCAACTAAAACTATGGAATTTAAATTTTAATTTTTTTAACTAAGAAATTCCACACAAACACTCTAAAATCACTTAAAATATTAAAATTCCACAATTTATAATATTTTCAATAACAATAAATTTCAAAATATTTTATAAAACGTCAAGTTCAATAACAGTGAATTTTAAATGAGTTTTTTGAAATTAATATTTGAATAACAGTGGATTTGTTATTTTTACAAAAATCACCTAAAATTTTCATTTGAATACACCTCCCTAATAAAATTTAAGTTAAAAATTTTAAAATGTTTTAAGTGTTTATAAAGTGTTTTAAAGAAGTTTCAGTTATAAAAATAAAAAAACAATCTTATAATTTTAGATAAGATTCTAAAGTGGTTTAACAAGAATAACACCAAATTCTATAATTCACTTATAATCATTTAAAAATCATTAAAAATCATTTCAAATTTAAGATTCAATTCACCCTCCCCTATTGTCGTTAAAGGATTTTTTTTCTAGCAAAAATACCTATCTTTTTAATTAATATAATTTGTAAATTTCTCAAAATAGCCATTGTTACAATTACAAACAACTCGAGGATTAGCAACTTTGCTCATCGGCTACACGGTCGATTTGTTGGTGTAACTTTGGAAGAAAAAATACAGTTATTTATTTGTAGAAGCAATATAATTTTCCTTTATTATAAAGATACACATTGGACCAAAAACTTCATCTCTATTTTCTTATAATAGAGATCTTTAAGATAAAAGTGCATTGGAGATGCACTAAATCGTAGTTGTGTGTCTCTGTTTCTGAAAGTAACATTAGTAGTATATGGGAATCAAAAGCTGTGAAGCATGACGCATTTCGACTATGGCGGCTATACCATCATGTGTGTGTATGCGGCCTTGTCAGACTATAGATTCCAATTTATTTATAACTCAGGATGATCTTAACAGTGTTTATACATTACTAAATGTAATATAGGGAGTTTTATCATTGGACGCTCAAGGCATGCATAGACTTACTACACACTCACCAATCATGAAACTGATATGCAAAATAATGTTTCCTCAACCATAGAAATAACCACACAAAGTCACAAACCTTAAGTAACAACAATGTTTGCAACACCTAAACATATCATTACCAGAAATAGCATCTTCTCACCAAGGCAGAGATAAACTATTGCTTACTCAGATAGAGTTGCTTTGAGATCACCACTGCTACTCAGCTCCTTAATGATATCACATCCACCAACCAACTCACCTTTGTAGTAAAGCTGAGGAAACGTAGGCCAGTTTGAGAAACTCTTAATCCCTTGCCTTACTTCATCATCAGTCAAGATATCAAACGATCCGAAACTCACATCTTCTCCTCTCAATGCTTTCACAACTTTAGAGCTAAACCCGCACTTGGGTTCATCTGGTGAACTTTCATGAAAAGCATAACCTTCTCTGAGTTGATCAATGACTTCAGTCTATCTTCAAGACTCTGTTTTCCAATGATCCCTTTCTCAGACAAAACTTGTTTTAAGTTCACCGCTCTTTTGCATCTCCAACACAATGTCTGATCCACCTAGAAGCTCGCCTTTAACATAAAGCTGAGATAGCTAGACCAGTTTGAGTACACTTTAAGTCCTGACGAACTTCATCATCTAAGAGTAATCAAAACTTCCAAACTCGATCTCTCTTGGTTAAGAATCTCAACCACTTTCCCACTAAACCCACATTTAGGTTCTTCTGGTTTTTCCTTTCATGAACAGCATCACTGGACTGGAAATGACAAGCCCTTCAAGCCGAGCTCGGAGTGTCTCACTTAACCCTCCTGTGTTGCCTGAACTGATCCCTCCTCCTTTTCCAGCTTCATCCGTAGTGATTCCAAGATCTGTCAAAGCTTCTTCAGCTCACCGCTCTCGTGCATCGCTATCACAATATCAGCTCACCAAGGAGCTCTCCATTGCAGTACAGCTGAGGGTACGTTGGCCAGTTAGAGAACTTCTTCAGACCTTCACGCACTTGGTTGTCCGAAAGTATATCGAAACTTCCGAATCAACCTTCTCCTCTTTCAAGATGTTAACTACGTTCTTGCTAAAACCGCACCTAGGCTCTTCAGGAGTACCTTTCATGAATAACATGACAGGGTGAGACTTAGTGAGTTTCTCCAAACGGGTATTGAGATCTTCCGTGGTGGTGGATACAGGCTGAGCTCGGTCTTTTGAAGTAGCTTTCGCATTCTCCTTCACAGTTTCGAGAATCGTTGGTCCTGCAGCTAACCCTAGGCTTGCAGGAGCAGCAGGCTCATTAGAGGTGCTAGAACCAGCAACTTTGGCAACCTTATTGGCTAAACTTGATGGATCTGCCCCCTCAAGTGTATCCACAACTTTGCCATCCTTCAATATGAATCAAATTTATAGTCAGATAACTTCAGTACAATCACTAATAGTGCAGCAACACAATTCAATCTTTGAACACACTACAGAGAAACTGAAACGAAACAAAGCAAAAGGAAGAATCAATAAGCTTGATCAGCGTTCCATCTTCTTGTTCTACCACCAATCTAACAGAGACACAAACTATCAAAACAAAAACCCTAAATCATAATCCTTCACTGCTAAAGTGATAAACTTACACAATCAACAAGAAATTTGCAACCAGACCAAGCACAAGCAAGAATCTATAAGCATGATTTCATCTGGTTCTTCTCCTACATGTTCAGAATCTAGATTCTCTGGGGACCCTCTTCTTGTTCTAATACAGACACAAACTGATCAAAACTAAAACCCTAAATCCTTAACCCTTCACAGCTAAAGGACTAAACTTTAGGTCAAACAGAGCATAACCATACCTTAAAGAAGACGAAATAGGGAACAGCAGAAACAGAGTAAGCTTCAGATATCTCAGGTTGTTCCTCAGCTTCCACCTGAGAGTAGACAAGCCATAAACATCATCATCAAAGACTAGTCTTTTTAACACAGGAAGGAGATAGATTGATTTTTGAAAAGAACAAACCCTAAAGAAGTGGGCGCGAGGGAAGTCGTAGCGAGGTGAGAGGAAGACTTGAATCCATCTGCTTCGAAGCATCACACCACGAAGCCCAGAAGTGAAGCACCACTGGTGCGCCGCTCTGGCGCAAGTTATCAAGCTCCGACTTTGAAGCTATATCCTTCACCGCACCACCCATCTTCGAAGATCTACGATTCCTTCTGTCGCTGGAGACGAAAGGTGAGAGCTTTATGTAAATCAAAGTTAAAACCTTTACCAAATAATTAGGGATTTTTT
>CAJHQP010006191.1:0-40018 GCA_905132765.1 Moricandia arvensis | reverse complement strand
TAGTCTGACTAGATTTCTAATGGTAACTGCTTATTCGTACCATTGTGTTTCCAGTTCAAATGTGGTTTTCTAATGGATATGATTGGTTAACCTTACCACGTGTTTTAGTTTTGTGTTGGCAATTCAGATGTGAGTTTATAGACAGCTTTTAATGTGTTTGGCTTCTAATATAAGAAGATAAATGAAGAGTTGTGATGTGTTGTAATATGTTAAAGACATATCTAACGATTTAGATAGTGTTATTGGTTGTAGTTTAATTAATGTTTCCTCTTTTAAACATGCATAAAATCATTTAACTTAAAATCTACCATGAGAACAGATGATTGGATGTAATCTGAAGCGTATAAGTTTTTCTTTAAAGATAGACAAACAAAGCTATTCAAAGGCAGTTAGTTAAACAAAGCTATCCAAATAGTGGAAGTAAAACACACAAACTCGAAGTAAAAAACTGACAAAAATTACAAGTAATACACTAAAGTTCGGACAAGATAGCAGGAATGTAATGGGAGAGTTCAGCAGTAAGAGACTGAAATCCATTGACAAGCTGAGTATGGAACTCTTGGTCTTCTTCTCCGATTAATCTGAAGTGAACCTTATAGCTCGCTTGCAAACCGCCATGAATTCAAGAAGTGCTGCGATAAGTTGCTGCAGTTCTTGCGAACGCAATCTCGTTGCAGGCTCACCTGATAAGAAAGCTGTGCAAACACTCAAGACACCACTGTTGACCTGCATGTTTCCATGGAAGGATAATGAGCATTTCATTTCCACACAATAACAGATATTGGTAGAGAAAAACAAAACAAATGTACCGACCTGCACTGCAACACTTCCTTGAAGAATCCTCTGTAGACTCTGGAGCCGTGGTAGGTGATCCCCGTCCGAGCTACGAGGCTCTTCTAGCGCGTTTCTCAGAGCGGTTGTTCTGGTTTCAATCATTCCAATTGCATTCTCCACTGGTGAGAACTCGAGGGATTCAGATTTGGTAACCAACAGCCTGTTCACAAGAGCCGGGAATGAGCCCTCTGTCTGCAGCACTGTTCGTCTCTTCCATTGATCTTCTAATCCACCTTGTGTCTTACCGTTCTTTGTAAACGGTGTATCAAACAAGAACCGGTCAAAGACTCGTGCTCGAACACTTCCGGTTGAAAGAGAGAATATCCTCTCTCTTCTGCTCCCAAGATCCTCATCTTCCATGACTGCATCAACGGCAGTTATTTGCAGGTAGCATGCTCCTTCCTGTAATTCTCTTCTGCCTTCACTTGTCTCGAATCTGGAATGATGTGTAGAATATGGTTGCTGTCCATCCTTGATTCGTATATATGGCTAAGCTTTTCCATTATATCCCCAAGCCGTACATCTCGTGGTTCACGGTATACATATTCTTTTCTGTCCAACTTCCCAAACTTTTCCCCGTAGAACCCACCCGGTAATACGTGGCGTCAATAAAAGGAATAGGGTTTTGATTCTTGGTCAAGAATGGACTCGTATATGTTAGTAAGTAGCGTGTGACACTTAGCCAACTGCCCATAAGCCTTCCTGCTCTTGTAAACTGGAATAACAAGTTCCAGAATGCTTGCACAAAAATGGTAGAGCTCAGCTTGAGAGAAAAGCTTATTTGCAAGCTGTAGATACTTGACGGCAGAGTCGACTGTTAGCTTTGAAGCACCATAACCCTCGACTTCAGCTGCAGATGCCTCTGTTGTGAACTCACCACTTACCATGGGGCAAATTTTACGCAAGGCAGACACATGATCCTTGCTCCAGACACCATCATTTCTAGCCACCAAGGCCTACACATGCACAAAAGTTCAAGTAGTGGTATTCAGTAGAATGCAGACTTGAATGCCAAAGATGATTTACTCCTGCATCTAAGAAATCACATTCACAATAGGTTTAGAAGCTATTACCTGCATAATCACACCTGCAACCGCCACAGCACACTGTGCAGCTTCAGCCCAGGACTGCATTTCCTGGTGGGCATCACATAGGTGCAGCAACCACATTATGTGAAGATCCGGAACAGGAGCAAATGCCATTCCAAGTTTGTAGAAGCTCTCTGCTGCAGCATATTCGATCCATAGCCATCACAGATCCCTGTAGTAACAGAACTTTGACGTTAGAAAAAATAATCAAAATGCCTTGCAAGCGGGTTTGAATTTAATAGTTTTTTCATCATCAGAATCATCCACAGAAATATCTTAACTCACCTACTATTAGGGAGCTCACTAAAATTTAACCCTAAACTCTAAACCAAATTCAAAAGGGACAGGAATCAACTCTCTATAAGCATAAAATTATCTTCATATTAGAAATGAGACCACATGATCATGACACAGGATGCAGATATACTCGGAAACACAATAAGTCCGATTTTACACGCACAGGAAACTGAAATCCGTGTTACTTATGTATCTATCACTATCATGAACACGATAAAGTACTTAAAATGGGTGCTGATGGGGAGGATTTTGAGTGTAGAAGACATGACGCTTTCACCATATAACAAGGCAAAGAAAAGTTTAGCAATCAAGTCATCTAATACAGGTGACAAGACGAGCAGAAGACATTTCTTCTATCACTATAACGAGAAAGGATATCTTTAAAATGCCAAGTTGATTAAAAACATACCAAAAGGGCGTGCCCGAGGCTCGCAATCAAGAGCAAGAACAAGGCTGTCAGAAAGATGTTTCACTTCAGTCCACGACCAGCGGTTTTCTGTAAATTTCTCTGGAATTACCACAGAGTATCATCAGGAAGACCACAACTCCCCTCAACAGGTGACACTCTTAGCTTCATCAGCCATTTCGCTTATATGACTGTTGAAGGTCGCCGTGCCTCTCCACTCTCTTCCAATGTATTATCTGTTTTCATATGAGTTACTTGGACATCCGACATGAGTTCTGAGAGTGTAATGGTCAGCAAAGCCCTAAGCCTAGCAGTCTGCATAAAATATAGCGAGCTCTGCAAGAACAAAGCAATTCAACTCAGGCCTGATAGAAAGAAACAGAGAAGTCTTCACATGGAGCTCGGTGTCTCACCTTGACTAGTATTTGAAGACCAATAACGGCTCTTTTTCCTGACACTATCATTTCGGTAAACAGCAAGCCGGAGAAGATGGAAGGCTATCTGTTTTAAGAAGCGATCATTTTCCCTGGCCATCAGTGTGGCCCCGTGAAGATCAAAGATTCTGTTGAAAATTGGAAAGAAGGCTTTCCAGAAGGCTAATGACTGGTTTCGGGAGAAGAAACTCGTCAATATTGTAGTAATGCAGTCCAATTTCCCATAGTCCGTAGCAATGTTGTGAGAGGCTGCCATTGATGAAAATTTCTCAGTGATCTCCAAACCTGGAGGCTAACAGTGGCACTTACGTTTCTCTTCCCACAGTTCCTGGTCAGTGTGAATGAAATTAGTACAGTAGTTCATTGACGATTAAGCAAGCAAACATGATGAGTAACATTAAGGAGATGGCATGAAGAAAACAGAAATTATACCAGTTTTTGCCTCAAATAGGGTGCAGCGATTCTCTTAATGCCTGGGCTGAAGCTCCAATCCGCGAAGATTGTGCTTGAGCTAAAGCTTCTCTCAGAGAATAAGGTTGGCTAGGGGACGCCAGCTGAGAATTAAACTCTTTGCCCACAGGTACCCATTATCAGGTGTTCCTTAGCTGCAGTAAAATATCAGAAGGAAATTTGAGCCTTCCCTTGGTTAAACGCAAACAACAGACGAGTTTCTAACTTATTTTTGAGACGTCTACCAGAAGAATATTAAGAAGTTCCAGGTGAACTGGTAGTTTTTACCATATAGTAGATGAAATGAACGAACACACAATAAATTCATCAACTCACCCTGACTTCTTGGCGGGAAGCTCTGACAGGTAATTGTTGATAGCAGGAGAAAGTCGCTCGGAGTACTTTGGTGATCCAGTTCCTTCACTAACAGGCCACGAGAATTGCTGCCCCCGAGGATGCCTATCAGCAGCTTTCTTGTGCTGAAAGTTTTATTAGTTCAAGATTATCAATCGCCATAGCAGCCAAACATTATTTGGAAGACAACTATATAATTTTTTGGGTGATACGACTAAATGCTAATTAGACCGTATGCTGCCCCCCATAACATTTTACCACATCCACACAACTAGATAAAGCCAAATTTCTCCAACAAAACTTCAGAGCATGATAGATAGCTTTATTAGACACCAATAGAACCACCAGTATAACAATTTTATAGCGCTTCCTTGTCCCTTGATGTAAAATTGTAAATAAAAGAGTGAGTCGTTTCCAAAGTTTTAGTAAATGGTTGTGGAAAGGAACCTCAAAAAGTATTAGGCATTCTCCATGAGTTTTGAAATACAATCTTGTACGAGCAATGCTCTGCTGCCAAGCGTTGACAAGTGATGTGTCATCCAGATTTCGAACAATTTGCAGGACACCAATTAAAACCTCACGCTTTTCAGTAGCATTTAGGTTATAGAAAACAGGCATTTCATCTAAAATCTGCAAAAGGAAGAAAACAAAACATAAAATGTCAGGCGAATATATCAGCTCAGCTGAGTTTTGCTATGCATGTATGACAGCAATCAATGAAAAGCTTATTGACACACCATTTATCCAATACGCAAAATATTCTATATTCCAGTAAACAACCAGTGATCACGAAAATTTTCAAAGAGAAGTGGACTTAAGAAACATTTGTTGACTAAGAAAGATTTTATGCGTGATTATTTTCAAGCCACCGTGACATACCTGCCCGACAAAAGGAAAATACAGTTGTGCAATATAGAGCTTATCTTCGGCTTTCTGGTACCGAGCATCAAATTCATGCTTGCATAAGAGGATCACTAAAATTCTTGCACCCTACAAGGATACCATAAAAAGCAATACCATTTATAATGTAAAATTCCTACATCATAAGTATCTCATACGTACAAACACTTAGAACCAAACATACCTTTGCCCGCAGAGGCAGCTCATCATGGTCCAGGGAGAGAAATAGCTCCTGTATTAAGATGGATGATAAATAGTTCCTAAAACATACAAATAAAGTTAGCTCAGAAAACTTCATTTGATCCCTCAAGAAAATGTAAAGATGCGCACACACATAAAATGAAAGGCTGTAGGTTCAGTTTAGGCTTCTCTTTTCTGCATCATTTTAAGAGTTCCTGTGCTTACTGCAGAAGTGGCCTTTTAACATTCTATTTCTAACTTTTATGTGCTCACGTGTGCTAATGCTCAAAAATGATCTCAAGCAATAAAGCGCATATGTTTGAAGTTTCCAAGGGAGAATACCTGTCTGATGGGTCTCTGCCAGGCATTTCCACAAAGAGGTCATGATCGGAGATAATTTGCAAAAATGTGAGCTTGCACTCGTGTAGGATAGATTGACAAACACCGGAAAACTTATCCATGTATAACGATACCTGTTGAGTGAGAAAACACTTAAATTTAGCACCATTAAAAGTAGTTGAAGACGTATTTTATTCTCACGGGGCAGTCTGACTCTATTGAATAGAAGATTTTTTCATAAGCAATTTTAACATACAATACTCAGAACTGAAAACCATACACATGCACATGATCAATTAATTCGCTGCTAGTAACCGTAACCAGTAAAAAAAAATGTTTATCAGATCAAAACGAAACGTTTATGACATAATAACGCATGAAACCATTCTCATGCTTGAACTCAACCTAAAATAACATCAAGAGACTTCCAGAGAAACTCAAATGCAGCTTAGAGTAATGCAACCATTGTTACCACGTACGATATCTGAACAAAACATACCAACTCATAGACCTGGCAGGGCTCAATGATATATAAAAGATCATAGCAGAAGAAGGCCAAACTGCTGTTCAGACGTTTTGCCAAGCTTAGACCCTTTTTACAACGTTCATGCACTTCAGTTAAAAGACAGTCAAACAATTGCATGATACATCGAAAGACACTTTCTTTGAGCTGCATAGGTGGAACATCCTCGCCTACAATAAAGAAAAGAAAAAAATGAGCATGCTTCTCGGTAACCTTGTAATATTTGATACACACTGAAACTAGTCAACACCACAAGGGGGCAAAAGAGTCTGTGATTGCTCCGAGACCACAACGTGATATAGTACTAATAACCTCTTAGCCAGGCTACACTGCGGCAAGTATTGACTGCTCATAAAATATATATTTTCTAATTCTTTTAGAATATTGTAGGATTACTACACGATAGCTACACTTCAGGAGGCATTCTCAGGTTTAGAAAGCCAGCAATCCAAGGGAAACTTTTACGTTTTTCTTTGCTATTATGCTATAAATACGCGTCATTTAGTACAAATAAGTTACTTGACTCTTTAGTCAGGTAGTTCTAGACAATCACCCATATTACAGGTCATCAGGTTTTTTATGAATTTAAGTATGCAGTTTTTTTATTATTATTTGGAGAGGCCAATTCTTAGAAGTTAGAACAGCATTACATGACAACTTAACAGAGAAAATTCTTTGGAAAAATGAAAAACTGGATACCCCAGTAATACCTGAGGGTAGATTATGATCAAAAAGACGTGCCTGCTCCAATGCCATTGATTTAACAATTAACTCGAGGAAAAACCACGCCATTGATAAAACATCGTCATATACAGGTCCAACCCGGTAACCTTTAGCCTGAACAGCCAGACATAGTGTTTATCAATCAACAAAAGAAATAAACTAAGAAAATTCACAACAAATAGCTACACGAACAGGTGACACGGAGATATGCTCTATTAGCTTTGAGCTGGGTGATAAGTCTAAGGAATGTACAGCACATTAGAACAGAGATAAGCTAGTAATTTAATCAAAATGTGTGCACTTTATACCTTGCTTCTAGCTAAACTCCCCCACACAGTTGATAATCCAGGATAAACCGGTGGTTGATTGCCTCCAAAATCATCAAAAGAATAATCAACATATGTGACGAGAAAACGATTTCGGTCAGCATCATCAAATGACACCTGCTGCACCCTGTTAAACCAAATAAAAATATCTAGTAAGAACAAGGACGTTACTCACTTGTGGCACAGAAAACATAACATCATGCTGAGCGATTAATGCTTGATAATCGATGAAGATACAATAAAGGATCAAGCATGCTTCTTGTACATGTACTGTGTCTAGTCATACACATTATTTGCAATTCAAGTGATGGTTGACTATCCAAAATTCAAGACCAATGACATCATAACATGGCGTTCTTTATTTATTTAGCTAAAACCTAAACGCTTCTTCTACAAATGTTTTAAGAATGTTTCCATGACCTTTGGGTTTAAGTTGTATTGGTAACAAAATATATGATTCAACTAGACAAGTATTTTGACAAATTAGCTCGTAGTAAACTACATTAAATTTGTTGGTTAAAATACAGTAAGTTGCATACCGAGTTAAAATATCCACCATGGCTCGGAAAGCTGCGACCTGAAGCAAGTACAGGATGGTGAATATTGAGTGGTAAACGATGTTAAGAAAATGGTCACATGGATAACTAAACAAGATCTACCAATGCTGTATCACAATTTTATGCTAAAAGAACCAGGAGATTTTAGTTCACAAACCTGAAGAGTTTCTCCCCCATTGCCAATAAGATGAAGGAGCATGTTAAGAATTGGGTAAAGAAACTGAAGAAGGGCAGTGGAGTCAACGTGCTTCAAACTGTTAATTGCCTTAGGAGAAAGATAAATAGCATGTTATAACACCAGTGAAGACAATAATCCAAATGAGACAGAGTTAATGTGACTACCTGCAACAGTTCTGAACCCCACGGAGGGCTTGTTCGGAGGGTATGTCTATCATATTCTAGACAGAAATCTCTGACACGTTCATTGGTGGGATAAAGCGATGAACAAAGTCTCAGTCGCAACTTAAAAATACTCTTGCCATCTTCCAAATAATCTAATCTCTCCTGTGATTATCAGACAGTATCATCGTCAACATAGTGTTCGAAATAGTGTTGTATTGATCAAGATCTAAGATTATATTTACACAATTCAGTGTGATTAGAAATTGTATCAAGGTCAAAAACAAGTACTGATTAACAGGTTCACCTACCACTATCACTAAACTAGACCAAATTATACACAATGTGGTGGCAGAGTATACTTTTATTAATATCGTAAAGGTTTGTTTTATTAAGGTGACTACCCCTTCTTAACAGTCTAGCCTTGTTGTTCTCTATCGTTATTGCATCTATGAACAATTTTCATAGTCCCTTTCCCAACTTTCTCAGACATTCATGTGGATTTCACCAGTATTTATTAGCTGAGCACCCAGAAAAAGATATAGATCAATGATGAATGCATATGATGACAGCATACCTTGGTGGTCTCTTGAAGATAATGTGGAACCAGTTCTCTCATAACTGGAAGAGAAATATCCGACCGTGAGCTGCATTAGTGATCAACGAAATTATCAGTAAAAAGAATTTTTTTTTACTAAACCAAGGCATACACTTCTCCCAGCTTGTTATTACTGAAAGCACAAATAGCCTAATCCAGTTGTCCAGATAACTTTGTCATCAATGATTTACTGCATGTTCCAATTTCATTTTGGTTTGTATACTAGCACTTTTGCGCACACATGAAAAACGCGCCCATTAGCAGTTATAAGGAAATCTAAAAGAGAAGCCTGAAACATAAAAATTCTAGTGACCATATGGAAGACTAATATCATATACATACTGGATATATGTAGATAATGGAAGTGATGCATATCCAATAACTACCTGAAAAATATAAGAGATAATTAGTAACTAGGGACCAGATTCATCAAAGAGAAATAAGCACATAATTCTATATAAATCTTACTGGTCTTGGAGCTTCAAGCTTTGTCTGGAGATCAACATGAAAGAAAGTGAATAGCAAATGATGTGATGGCGTCCAGGTGGCAGGGAGAGACACCTTAATTTCATCATGGTAACTAGCAGCTCTAGCTCCAACAGCAACTTGTGTGTGAGCCCACTTCTGGAGTGACACACCAGGCTCTCTTGGATATATTGACTAGCCAAATCAAACGTAAGCAAATAAAGATTCGAGAAAAGGGCCTGATCATTTCCACGAATATGACGATCAAAATAATTACCTCCAGTGGTTGTTTTCGTACATCTGAATCATCCTTTCTCAATTCTACTCGGATAAAGGGATTCCTCTTCCGACTCAAAGTAACAGCTACAGGGTACACATAAAGGCAATGGAAGAGATGTAGAAAAGGCTCGTTTCTTGTCGTAGAGCAGAAATCAAAAGCCTGGAACCAGAAGATGGATAACCACATCAAATTGATGGTAAATTATAGCAAGGACTAGAACACAGCTTTACAGCTATATAACTACAGTTAGAAAATAGAATGATCCCTGTTTAACTTCTATCCTCTTTACGAAGTCTAAATGACGAGATCTCCTAATTTATGGGTTAAGCTAACAAACAAGGAGTTAGAAAACCCAACCAAGATGTAACTAGCTGTCTAGCTCCAAAGTAGAATCACGGTCAAAGATTGATTATCAGGAGAAAACAGGTTGACGAAAATAAATGGAAGCTAAAGAAAAAGAACAACACTTTAAGCAGTAGATCAAGGAATACTTACATAATAACAATTGTCAACATTCCCACTTGAGCTCGTTAGGTTTTTTGAAACATCCTCTGTATTCCACTTGGAACCACTGTTATGGGGTCCACCGGAACCAGCACTGGGACACTTCATGAGCGTCAGGTCACCGAGGCGGTCAGTCAGATCAAGAGATTCATTTCTGATACTCCCATTCTCAGATAGATCTTCAACGTCTCCATGCCCGTTCCTATGTTTCTCAATTTCCAGTCTTAGAATTCCTTTAACAGGTTTATGAACCTTCCGTTTAGGGTCCTGTAAGAACCAAAGAGTAATAGTATAGTAGGAAATGCAGTATGTCCAAATGTTTAAGACACTTTATAGGGATTTAAGATAAATTTCTCCTCCAAATGAAAGTAACAGTATGCAGTCTGATGAGATGTGAGTATAGGACGAGAACTCAGAATCTTATTTTCTTGCAAGGTATTAATAAATATACTCGGTCACTAACTACACTTCAAAAAGAAGAAACGAAATGAGGGACTTCAACCTCAAAACTAATGAACAAAGCACCATGCCGTGATTGTCAAACGCTACCAAAATTGACTCGTTCATATAGAAAAAAATCTATTAAAGGTTGCAGTTAATGGATTGTGTATACACACAAATTGCTTACATACATGTCCAGTTCATGAAAGACAAACCAAAGCATACCTAGCAAGTAACAAACGTATTATGATGATCACTATGAACGACATTTAGCAAATTAACATGAAAATTATGTTACCCCATATCTAGTTCAAAGCAATGTAAATACAATCATAAAGAACATGACAAAACTATGACTTAAAAGTTGCGTTTTCTGTGAAGTTAAACAACCTACCTGAATCGACTCCTCAGAGTAGTTCTCCTTAACTTTGTTTAAATTAGATATTTCAACTACGACAGAGCTTCCTCCTGAAGAACCTTGCTTTCCATCTGATGTGATCTTTGCCATAGGTTCAAAAACACCATCGTGGGAACTTGACGCAGTCATACTGGGAGCAAGAGGACTGCTAGGAGAAGCAGATTCACCAGTGTTTGTGGTAATATTATTATCAAAAAGCGGAACAACTGCCCAGGCAAAAGACTCCCGGTAAGGCATAATGCGGGACCAGACCTGCAACTTTTGCTTTTCTCTTTCAGTTAAGTGCACCTGATTCGCAAATGGCCAAATAACGGAGTTACTACAAACCGAATACTTAATAATTACGATATATAGATACATCTATCACCATGACTACTCCAAAATATATAATCAAAACACACAGTTAGGACGGCTGATATATGCCATCGTAATCTTTATGTCACTAAAAAAACTCTAAGAACGAGGCATTAACAGGAACAAGAGCCACGAGAGACAGTAAGGGCAAATTACAGGTTCTTTACGGGAATAGACAGAAGTTGTAACGCCTCCCTCCTCTGTTGCTGTTTTTTCTAACTGAATCAGCAAGCAGACTGATGCAGATGGGGCATCTAGATAAAACACTCCACGATTGTCAGATGAAGGTTTGGCCTGCAAGAAAAATGTACAAGGGGGAGCACGCTCACAAAAACTGATTTCAGAGAAAATTCAAACCAACTTTACATAATCATAATAAGGAAAAGACGACAATTCACTCAGTTCAGTGACTTACATCCTGCATTTCCGTTGGCGAAATATGGAAATAAAAATCCTCAGAGAGCTTCTCCTTCCTCTCTTGATTGTATAATGAAATCGAGCCATAAAATGGTTCTGCAGGGTTGCAAGAGAAGGACGTAAGAATAGGAACTTTTAAGAGGTTGTAATAACTAAAACTACATGAGATAGACAGTTAGTCAGAGTACTCACCAACTAAGCCAGACTGAAAAGCCAGAGACAAAACTCTGACAGAAATCTTCAACCCACTGTGAAAAGAACAGAAGAACTAATCAGAAGAATGTAATAACAATAAGAGAGTATCACAGGTAAAGCAGAAGTGAGATTAAAAAAAACCTGGAATAGCTAGCTGCAGGAGACTCAGGAGTTCTCTGACCAAATATCATAGATCTTTCATTCTCCCAGTCAAAAGCCGGTTCATAAGCAGGGAGAGGAGGTTGCCCAAAATGCTGCAAACAAAACAAAATCATGCGCACTGAAACTAAAAGCTGTACAGCGAGAGCAAAAAAGTTGAAACCTTGGGGGATTCAGAATCAGTAAAGGGCGTCCCAGATATGCTGGCGACATCCTCTTCCAATGCACCACTCCTAGCACTAGCAAGACGGAACTCTGAAGAAAGCAGCAGTGAGTGTTCATTTTGACATAAGGGGCATGAACAAAAAAGAAGAAGACATGCATTCACTTCTCTTACCAGTCTCAGTATCAGTGTCAGGACCTTCAAAAATCTGAGTATGGAAAGTGTCAGGTCGAGTAGTGTCATAGTGTCCATACTTATTAACATCCTTAATCCACTCCGTTCCGTAGCACTGAACCAATTGGTTCAAGTGCGGCCACTGTTCCAGATTCCCATCAAGCTGTCACCAAAAGAAGAGAATGATTCAGCGAGAGAGAGAAAGAAACGCAATTTAAGCTCGATTTTGAAGACAGAACATACCAAAGGTTCGAGCTTTGGGAGAGAAAGAGGCTGTCGGGGAATCTTGCGAAAGCGAAGGTTGTTGTTGTTGTTCTCCATCCAAATCTTTTGGGGTTTCGAGATCGGAGAGATGTCGGCTACAGCAACTGAGCTACTAGGAAGCACATTTGGAGTTGGTGGACAGATCTGAGGGAGGAGAAGAAGAGGGTTAGTGAAGGTAAGAGGGAGACATGAGTGAGTGGGGATGAATCTTTGTCTTTACGCAGAGGGAAAGAGATCCGTGTGTGTGTGAGAGAGAGAGGAAGCAGTTGAGAGAAAGAAAGAGAAAAAAAAAAAGTGAAAAGATTTATCATATATACACTCTCTCTAGAGCGAACAGTGTCGAGCTGGAGTCCAACCACAGTCCTTATTTTCTCTTATTTAAGAGTCAATCATCCCAACAGACAGAAAAGGTAACCGGTTCAGTTTCTAATTTCTATTTAATTTTGGTTCCCAAGGTTTGTCAATTTGCAAATTGCTTTATAAATAAATCAGAAATGCCAGTTTTCAGATACAATTAGAATTGGAGTGAAAGTTAAGTAAGCAACAAGTTTTCAACAATACAGTATTGTACCATCTCTTTTGTCAAAAAAAAAAAAAAAAAGAATCAACTTGCACCAACAAAAATCCAAAAATCACATCCCCTCATGATCATCCAGATGATGGGTTGTCAGTCACTATAGTATAAAACACAAAGTTGGGAAACGTCTTTGTTATGTCTCTGCACATACACAAACACACAGGAACAATTGTGTTAGACCCAGCCTGAAGAAGATAACAAAGAGAAGAAGAGAGTGCATGGCTTTACTTGAGATGTTGAAGGGTCATGTTTTGTAACAGAGAGGGATGGCGAAAAACAAGACTCTGCCACTCTTCCTTATCAATCTTCCCGTCCATTTTACTATCAGCTTCTTCAAATGTCTATACATCAAATGTCAAAAGAATAACGATGAGAAGCCTAGTGAATGCCAATGGAAATCATTTTAATCAAACCCACCTTGTCTATGATGCTCTCTATCACGCCATCAGAAAGGTTCATGCCAGATTCAGCTAAAGTCGCCACCATCATTTGCTTCAACTTCACATCAAAAAGAGGATCAGAGCAACTAAAAACACAGACACTTCCCTAATGATAATACCAACTGCATATATATACAAACCTCTTGTCTCTCTATAAACCCTTGGTGCTTCAGATCATACAGCTTGAAAGAAACTGCATAGGCAAAAAAAAAAAGAGAGCGTGACTAGGTTGAACATTAAGGAAAATGCTAGATCTCATCTACTACTTACACTCAAGCTTATCCTCGATTTGAGCCTTGGGGTGAAAAACCGAAATAGCACGTGCAAAGGCTTCAAAATCCAGGATTCCAGTATGCTTAGTATCAAACAAGTCAAACACCTGCAAATCTTGAATATGATGAGTTCACAGCAAGGAGACCTAGATGGGGAAGTTGTTTTTTTTACCCTATCAGCAAAAAGACTCTTCTTCCTGTTCGTCTTAAACAGTACTAACTGAAACTGTTCCTGCAAAACTTAAAAGGATCCTATTGAGTGTATATAGAACGAAGATAGTAACCAGGGTCAGTACATTACTGGACAAAGCCGAATGAAACATTGGTCTTTAAACCTCAAATTTTTTGAATCATATACATAGGCCCCAAAATAAAAATGTTAGGCCCGTAAATTTATTTGAAAAACATATAGTTGAAATCTTTAATAAATGGACTATGGTCCCTTAAATAGTCGGCCTTGATAGTAACTAGAGTGAAGATGGTTTCTTAGCATTACCTTGTCGATAAGGCCGGCTTTGCTGATGCTCTTGAACATTTCGTAAAGAGCTTCAATCTCATTCACAGTAACTGCAATTAGGTACATACAGGAATGACATTTTGAGTTGTGAGAGAATCAAAAGGCAGTTTAATAATAAAAAAAAAAGGGAATACATACAGACAGTGCCTCTAGCGAGATCCTTAGGGTTGCGAAGACCCCTGGAGTGGTGATAAAGATCAGAGTCACAACAAGTCAAGAGAAATGTGGAGAAGTGCTTTAATGCATCTAAACACTCATGCATCATCATCATCATCTCTCTCTCTCCTCCCAAACTCACTGTTTCCATGCCCACCACAAACACATATGGTTAATTCCTTTTGAATATAAATAGAAACCTTCTAAAGTCAGAACAGACATTGAGAAGAGAATTCAAGAAACGAACACAAGTTTGCCGATCCAACGCTGACATCAAAATGAAAGGGCTTTGACTTTACAGAGAAGAAGAGTTGTCTCGTTTGCGTGTGAAAAAAGAAAGCTTCAGATGACCAAGAAAAGAAAGTTATTTCATTTCACCACGATCTCGAGCTGGTTGAGAAGGGATCAACCAAGCTCTCGTTGGCGTGTATTAGTCGTCTCTGTAGTTAGTTGGTGACAACTTAAGTTTGACATCTTCAAAGAGAGAGAGAGAGAGAGAGAGAGTATTATAATGCATTCATCAAAGACCAATAAGATACCAAAGAACCTTTCCTGTGCAGTTCATTGACACAAGCCTTAGTTCTTGTATCTCAGCCTCAGGCAGCAACACCTTTCAAGTCAACTGCGATGTGGGGGCCAGAGAAATTGCAGAACATATATACAGTGCAAAACTGGATCAGGAATCACACCCTCGGCCATAATAGACTTCGCCAACTATATACTCTTCATCCAATTTCACCATCCATCCAGCTTCGCCCTGCGATGATTCTCCATCGCCAGCCACAATCAATGATCTCCGTTAACCGCACAAAATGAGGTTACTAGAAAGATACATGGCCCAAAAGGCTCATTTCACTACTACAGTAGCAAGATACAGGCCCACTGTGAGTTCTCGTTTGATGAAAGGTGGTGACATTGTTGGGGTTGGGGACTAGTTTGAAACAAATTTCATCTCTTTCTTCTCATTATTCATAATCTTCCATCTATTAAACTAAGCACACATATTCTCTACACCTACACCTAAGAACATGATTAAGCCTAAGAGCTTTTTAGGGGTCTTTAGAAAAAAAATTTCTTATTGTCTAATTTAAAAAAAAAAATGAACCAATCCTAAGCTGTCATGTGTCAGTGGAGCCCGCGAACAGTCTAAAAAACCCTTAAAAATTGATTTTTGCATAAGGAAAAAAATGGTGGTTCTTAGCATAACTGTGGACCCCACCTCTTAAAAACCCACCTAAGAAGTGGGGTTAAGAGCATCTCCAATGCAACCTCAAATCCTCAAATTTTGAGGTCTTGGATAGTGAAACCTTAAAAACCTCAAAACTATTTTTTATTTTCTTTTTGGTCCTTATAATTATTTTTTTTCACAAATACATATATTAAACTTAATTTTGGCAACTTAAGTACACTAAAATAAAATAAAATAGGATAAATATTACATAGCATTAAAATAAAGTTCACATAATAGAAAAATAAATTAAACAAATCCACACAAAATAAAAATACAGTAAGCACATATGGGAGCATTACGGAAATAATGTTTAAGTAATTTGGTATTTTATATGTAATTTTCTTAAATTTGTGTGTATGTGTGTTGCTTTATTATATATGTAATTTATATTGCCTCTTATTATATAATATTGTAATATTGTGTGTTGTATAATATATTAAATGTATATGTATGTTTTATATGCATTGTGAAATTTTATTATCATTATTAACTTTTGTTAATATGAAAGACTATAATGCAAATAAATAAACTTGTAAGGATTTTTTTGAGGATTCGTGGTTGGAGCAATCACTTATCAAATCCTTATTTTGAGGTTTTGTTCCCCTCAAAATAAGATTTTGGGTTGGAGATGCCCTAATGCAACCTCAAATCCTCAAATTTTTTGAGGTATTGAATAGTGAAACTTTAAATTTAAGGTTTCACTATTCAAAACCTCAAAACTACTTTTTATTTTCTTTTTGGTCCTTATAATTATTGTTTTTCACAAATACATATATTAAACTTAATTTTGGCAACTTAAGTACACTAAAATAAAATAAAATAGGATAAATATTACATAGCATTAAAATAAAGTTCACATAATAGAAAAATAAATTAAACAAATCCACACAAAATAAAAATACATTAAACAAACTTAAAACAAATTAAAGCAAACTAAATAAACTCTTAAATATTATATATCTTACAAATGATACCAAAATACTAAAATTCATCGGTTACCGGATCCTGAATTTCCAAAATAATCGAAATATGGTTGATAAATATTTGGATCAATTGAAGGTTGTTGCTGCTCTTGATTGAGCACATATGGGAGTATTACGGAAATAATGTTTAAGTATTTGGTATTTTATATGTAATTTTCTCAAATTTGTGTGTATGTGTGTTACTTTATTATATATGTAATTTATATTGCTTCTTATTATATAATATTATAATATTGTGTGTTGTATGATATATTAAATGTATGTTTTATATGCATTGTGAAGTTTTATTATCATTATTAACTTTTGTTAATATGAAAGACTATAATGCTAATAAATAAACTTTCAAGGATTTTCTTGAAGATTCATGGTTGGAGCAATCACTCTTCAAATCCTCATTTTGAGGTTTTGCTCCTCTCAAAATAAGGTTTTGGGTTGAAGATGCCCTATATGTGCTCTAAACCAGGCTCTTTCTGTGTATATGCTTTTATTACCAAACTAAACATAAGCATATAGCGAGAGCCAAAAAATTAAACAATACAAAAGAACCAAAGGATGTGTCGATTTATTTTGGTTTCAATCTTCAGCCAGATGTTAGACACAAAAGGGTGTGTTGACATAAATAGTTAGACAAATCTCTCAAATAAAAAATTTAGAGGTTTTTGTCACAAAAATATATTTAAAAAATAACTAAAATAAACTTTTTATTTTATTAAAAATAATATTTTTTTTAAAATAATATTTTTAAAAAAAATATTTAAAAATTTTTTTTTTATTTTTTTTTAATTTTAAATTTCATCTACAAAACTCTTCCCCATATCTCTAAACTCTAAGTCTAGATTAATTAGCACAATGAGTATAAATGTATATTTACACAATTTAATAAAATCTATTTTGATTATTTTTCTCCTTAAAAATTATTTTAGTGACAAAATGTTTTTAGGTCTATCTTAGAGTATTACTCTAAATCTACTATATTAAACATAGTCCTATTTTAAATCTACTTATAAAGTTCATTTTAAATTTTGGACTCTTTCAATTTTTATAGTATGTTACATTTGTTTGTTACATAATATTTTTACACGCTGAATAGAAATGATATAACCAGATTACTTAAGCAAAACCAAAATCTAATCAACTAATGATATCCGAACTTATGTTAACTAAACCGATAGATTCTTTTCTATTAAAATAAAAATATAATAACTCTAGCTGGACCATATTAGTATATGAAGAAAATACAATAACTCAAACTGGGTATTATATTTGCTTCTCTTCCTATCACTACCTGCCACATAAGAAATCAAACTTTTTCTTAATTTCATCATTATTCACCATACCAAACATTCTAGATTACACAGAATTCTATTATGAACACAATATAATCTGCATATAAGTGTTGATCATAGAAAATACAAAATTTAATCGTTCTTCACCAATTACATTACATATGTTATGTTTTCTATCTATTCAAGCCAAATATATAATCCAAAACTTTCGTCCATTTTAATTTTGTTATTTCTATAAATTAAATATCTATCAATTATTAACATAAAATCAAGTGTAAAGAATATTCTAACCACATTAAAAATACATTTACTCAAAACTGAGAATAATTTTTTGTGTTGATCGTCTGGATGTGTAGTGATTTTATTATCAACACAAATTCAAATGGAAAAGAATATTCTACCCACATTAAGAATAAATTTACTCAAATCTAAACTAACATGTCTTGCAAACAAAGTAACATCTTACAACTTATTTCGATTGGTTTAAAATAACCTTTAAAAATACTATATTATTTTCCCAAGATATTCGTCCTTGTTTTTCTAACACCATATTTATCAAATTTCCATCAACATTCTTAATAAAATATAACAACTCGTAGAAAATATTGCAATCAGGATATGCTTACGATCTCATAAAGTATATAAATCAGAATATCCTAATGATACTCATTCAACCTAATCTTTATAAAAAAATCACTATCTTCCCATCGCCTAATACTTCCTACAACTTACGATACAAAAAAGAAGAAGCAAATGGCTATGGTATCATCAGACTGAATAACTTTGTTGAACGATGTCAAACCAGTTAAAACAATTTGGAAGGTTGAAGTAAAAGTTATGCACTCATGGACACAACGTTCTAATTACGCCGGTGGAGACTCTCTGCAATTCATACTCGCAGATAAGAGAATAAGTCTGTCCACTTCATAATGGTTATGTTTCTCAAAGGTTGTATTGCAATAACTATATTCTATCAAATGTTATTGTAGGGTGTTAAGATTCATTGTACCTTCAAGAGACTTTTCTTTGCTCGTGTTAAGAAACTATAGATGGGACAATGGAGGTTCATTGAGAATGTGTCTGTAACTCCTGCTGGTGGAAAGTACCGACCGACGAGTCATGCGTACAAGCTGACTATCATAAGTAACTCTAATGTCACCAATTCCTCCCTGAAAAACGATGATGATTTTTTGTCATTAACCACTTTCCCATAAATTATGAACGGAAGCCTTGATTCAAATTTTCTGATTGGTAGCTCATAGTCTATGACTATATATATATATGCTTCTGTTTATCTAAACTAATCATCCAAATATTTTTATATGTTTGTAGATGTTAATGGTCAACAAATAGATATTGGAGATATGCAGGTTGTGCCAGTGCAAAGAAAAGGAACAAAGAAACTGGAACTTACTTTGACTGATACAGAGTAAGTTTATTTTAAGTGTATTGATTTGTTCGGTTTATGTAAATAGACATTTCAAATGTACGTAAATCTTGTGTTTAGTAATTAATATTTCTTCCTCTATTATCAGGGATCACCAAATAGCATGTTGTCTTTGGGGTCGTTATGCTGAACAAATTTTGTATACATACAAAGTCGGTCAAGTGAATAAAATTTCCTATGTTTACTGAGATTTGCTAAAATCAACGTTTACAAGGGTAAGATATCTACTAAACTAATAATAACTATATATTTATAATATGATTTTAATTTATTTGGATAGTTTACTTTGTTTGTTGTAGGACAAGTCCAAATAACAAATGCATTTGATACTTCAACCTTGGAGATAAATCTACCTAGATTTGATGTGCAAGATTATATCAGAGTGTACGTTATATTATCATCTCATAATATCTTTTTAAAAATATCATCATAAAATCTTTTTTATGCAAAGATTTTATTACTATATAGGATGCCAAATAATGAGCTTGCTCTTACTACTGATAGTCATGAGGTTGTGAAACCCAAAGGAAACAAACACCAACCAGATAAGTGGTCAATTTATCTAGAGAGAACAATTTTGGACATCATAATGGCGAGAGGTTCATTTTATGTTTTAAACTAAAAATATTTGTATTATAACCTACATAGTTACTAAGCCAATGTTGTTTTTGTAGATTGAGAAATGCATTGTTAAGACAACAATTCATACAATATACACAGATTGGGCATGATATTATTTTGGTTGTGCTAAGTACCACTTTAAGAAGGTTACCAACATTACTAAGAAGGTACTAGTGCCTGTGAAACATATGTGGTATTGTGATGCATGCCATCAGTCAGTCACTAATGTTGCACCTAAGTATGTTTTTTAAATTTTAATGTTGAATGTTTCTTTTTGGTAACACGGAAATCATATATATCTATACTATAATAAAAGGGGGATATGAGGGGCAATGAAAGTGTCCACGTAGGATAGGAAAATCAACCAATCAATGATCACTTTTTTATATGTCATATAATTTTTTTGTTCAACACATAATTTAGACAAGCTTTCTCACGATATCCGCCTCTTCCACTTCTCCATCGTTGTTGTTTTTATTCTCCCATAGCAATTACTCGGCAAAAATTGCAGGCTTTAAAAATCAAACGGCAATTTGGTATTAGGGACGAAGATGGAGAAGATCTGTGTAGCAGTCAGAGTGAGGCCGCCGACGCCGGAATCATCATCGGAGAACTGATCTTCTCTCTGGAAAGTCGAAGACAATCGAATCTCTCTTCACAAGTCACTCGACACCCCAATCTCAACCGCTTCATACGTTTTTGGTACCAAATCTTTCTCAATCCATTATAGATTTTGAACTCAACGTATCTGGGTAGCTTCAAAATCTTATCTTTACAATTCATTGTGGTGTTTGTTATTTTGCAGACCATGTGTTCGACGAAAGGTCTACGAATGAATGCGTCTACGCTCTTCTTACTAATGATATCATTCATGCCGCCGTCGAGGGTTTTAACGGTACTTGAATCTGATCCTAACCCTAATAACAAAATCTCAATTTCGAGAGGTTAATTTTGAGTTTGCTTTCTTTTGATGTATGGGTTTGTTCAGGTACTGCGTTTGCTTATGTGCAAACAAGTAGTGGAAAGACGTTTACAGTGACGGGTTCTGAGACTGATCAGGGATTATTCGAAGATCTGTTAGAAATGTTTTTGAAAGAATTTAAATGGTAGGCTTCAGATCTATCCAGTGACCGTGAGGTTTTACAAAAAAGGGTACAATTTTTAATTTGTGTGTTTGATGTTCTTGGTTTCTAGGTATTGGACCGTGAGTTTCTCATCTGGGTTTCGTACATGGAGATTTATAATGAAGAAATTAATAATCTTTTTGCTGTTGAGAACCAAAGACTGAAAATTCATGAACATTTGGAGGTTGGTTTGATGGAACGTCTACACAAGTGATGTTACATTTTTTAGTTTTGCTTGATTTAACTCGCTTGATTCTCTATGATGTGCAGCGTGGAGTGTTTGTTGCTGGTCTTAAAGAAGAGACTGTTAGTGATGCTGAACAGATTCTAAAGCTTTTAGAATCTGGAGAAGGTTTTAGTCCAGCTAAACTAAGAAGTATTTTGATCATGCATAATGTATATTGGCACGGTTCTCTTTAATTAACAGCTAATAGGCACTTTGGCGAGACAAACATGAACGTTCACAGTAGTAGGTCTCATACTATCTTCAGAATGGTAAGAGTTTTCAAAGCTTGAATGGAAACTTCTACTGTTTTGTAAGTGATTATTATGATCTGACCTCTCTGGTGGGATAGGTGATCTTTACCTTCTATACATTTACTATCTTTTTGTTTTTGTTCTTGGTAATTTAGAAGATGGCTCCGAAAATAGAAGATGGCAAACGCATAGACAATAATTCAGGATAGTTATTTCCATTTCTTTTGAAAGATTGGTATGGCCATCTCTCCAAACACGTATCTTCTATTTTTTAATCAAAGTTTATGTTTTTGTTGTTGTTGTAGAGTCCTTTCGATGGCATGAGTAGTGAGAGAAGAAGCTTGCTTCTATGTGATAGTAATGGTCACAGTTCTTTATCTCCTGGTGAAGACTTGAGTGTTTATTGGGAACAGATGAGGAGAATAGACGAACATGTTCAAGAGATTTCAGACACAAGAGATGCTCTCAAGGAGCCTAAATGGCCTTTGCTTAGGCGCAAGTCTATGTAACATGCGTTGGTTTTACAGGTCAGCAATACTATTCTCGAGTCAGCCAAGAGTGATGTTAGTTCCATAATGGAGATGATGAAGAACTCTGATAGATTCTCCTCAGAGTCTTGGTCTCTAAATGTCTTTGAGGTTCCAAGGATGTAGAGATAAGGAAGACTCCTGCATCCACCTAATATCTTGCTTGAACCAGGTACATATGGACTATATTTTGGAATGAGACTGAGGCAAGAACCTGCTCCAGGGTTCACGGCTGGGAGGTAAATTACAATATTTTTACCCTGTTTTTTTATGTTTTAACAAAGACAATTTAGAAATAATATGTTTGGTTATATATCGTAGAGACGACTACTGATATCACACAATTTGCATATCATGTGGTTTTAGGAAACGATGGAAAGGTTAATAGTTAATAGTTGTTGTTCTTTTTTTTGGGTTGGCTACTGCCGTAGGTGTCATGATAAACCTAAACCTACTATGCATAAGGACAACTGTATGTGTTTGTGTGTTTGGTATGGTTGCAAATCAGCTTCATCAGAAGTTAGAGGTATCGGGTTGGGAACCTAAAGCCACTGTTGCCACAAATATAAACCCAAAATTAGTTGGAGGTGAACATTATAAGTTTTAGAAAGTGATTTAAGACACCTTCATCATACCACCTTACTAATTTTTCTAATGTGTCATTGCAGGTCGGCTTTTCCTGAATGTATACCTTGGGAACACACTTATATTTTGACAATGAATGTTTTTCCGGCCAGAGTGTTCTTGCAACGTATGACATACCAAACTGTAACTATTGTCTAAGAAAAATCTGAACGTTCTTCTCAAACATGAGGGGAGTCTTTTCCTTGGTAGTTTATCATGATTTGATGGTAGCAGCTCCATGGCTTCCAAGTGTGGAGGTATGAAGAAAATTGAACCAATAACTCTTGCTGAGATGAACAACTATGTTCTTAACTCTCTTCCCAGGTTGGTGAACTCTATTCTTTTTGGCTATATGTTAGCTCATAAATCATGACCCCTCCATGCTTATAACTTTCCTCCTCCTATGGACCATGTCGACTGCAGAGTTTATTTGCACTGCCGAGGTCAGTGCAGTGACATTGACACCACTAATGGATGGTGCTACATCTCCTGCTCTAAGTACTACCAGAATTGTAGTATGATAAATTTCCATTTCTTTTGACAGACTGGTATGGCCATCTCTCCTAACACGTATCTTATATTTTTAATCAAAGTTTATGTTTTTTTGTTGTTGTAGAGTCCTTTCGATGGCATGAGTAGTGAGAGAAGAAGCTTGCTTCTGTGTGATAGTAGTGGTGACAGTTCTTTATCTCCTGGTGAAGACTTGAGTGTTTATTGGGAACATATGAGGAGAATAGACAAACATGTTCAAGATATTTCAGACACAAGAGATGCTTTCAAGGAGTCTAAATGGCCTTTGCTTAGGCGCAAGTCTAACACATACAACAAATGTACAAAACAAAGGTGTAATCCCGCGCGAAGCGCGGGCACACCCCTAGTATATATAAAAGGGCACTTTCCTCTCTTCTGAGAGTGTCCACGTCAGAGGTTGCAAATTTTGTGGGTCCCATTGCATTTTCATTTGGTTTTCACGTTTTTTTGGACAATGGGTCACGCGATGATGTTTTGTAAAGGGACAATGGTTCTGAGTTTATGTTGGGTTTGTTATGTGTTTAAATGTTTTAAGCGAAGCCCAACTCTTGGTCCAGCTTTGTTATGAATAAAAGTGGAACCTCTTATGTCGTTAGGTTTACTCCTTCCTACTTCTTCAACCTCTCTCCATCGCCGCCTGCACCAGAAGTTCTACTAACGCTTTACCTTCCAACTCTATTCATCTAATCTTAACCCTTTTTCCACTCTTAATTTTGTCCATAAATGTTTTCTCTGTTAAAGCCATAAACACTCTCTGCCTCTCTGAATCCTCTCCCATAGAATGAAAACTGCCAGATCACTACAAACCTTATAAAATGGAGACAATTGAGAGTAGCCTGAATCTACACAGAAACGATCGTTTGCCCTTCTATCTCAAAAGCAAACACTATCTCAAAAGCAAACTTAGAACTACCAGGTTAGTTTCCCTTGTATGTTTACTACATTTTATGATTAATTATTCTATATGATTTGGTAATTAAACTTAGACGTTGTTCATCACAATGACAGATGTTGTTGGTCAAATTTGTTCTTTCCAAGGTTCTGACCTTAAGAACCCTGAAGTGATGACTCGGCTTATCGTCCGTTTCGTCATCTCCCCGTAAGCTCACAAAAATTTTTAATTGCCCACAAATACCAGTGTCACATTCTGATTAACATAGGTTAATAAGACAGGACTAAGCGGTTCTAGAACTGATAGTTTCTGATTTTAAGTGTCAACATATCCTCACGTACATCGTAAAGGGTGGTTCTCCTATACTAACATTATAAAATTTAATTTACAGCACGAAGATGGTTTACCTGTCTTTATGGGACGACTTTGCAGCAGTGTTTAGGGGTTTCCTAAACTTAGGTGAGAGAACCAACTCTGTTATGGTGGCCACGACTGTCAATCCAAAAACAATTGGAGGTGAGTTATACGTTGATAGTTTTAAATTTAGCTTAAAAATATATTCTACCCCACCACTCTTTACACTACAGGTGACATGTACCTCAACTCGTCCCCAGCAACCAGTTTTTTTTTGACACCAGCCATCAGATAGTTCACAAACAGGTAACAAATTCTTTATATGTTGCGATTGAAAGAAAATTGTATGCGTGCTAACTTCTCTTACGAGACCCATTGCTTCCAGCTTGGGAGGTGCAATACGGGAGGATTTCCCATCTACCGATATCAATGAAGGGATGGAAAAAAAGAACTTGCCTCAATTGAAGATCTCAATAACTTCATCTCCAACCCAAACAACAAGGTTCCAAACAGCAAGGTTCCATTAGGTTCGATTATATAATGCTATAATTATTAAATTGTTTATATGTTTTCTCGGCGAGGTTATCATTTTAAATTCTTATATTTTTATCACAATTAATCAATGTTGATGGTTGCTTTCCATGGTAAATTCATCAATAAATGACAATGATCGTTTCGAAGATAAAATATCGTACACTTAAGATATACGAATCAGAACTTCCACTACTATTTTACAAAAAAGAACTTCCACTACTATAAGAAAACTAATAAGTACAATGAGCAAAAAAATATAACCAATAAAAACGTTATTGTCTTCTACAAACGTATAAAGTTCATAGTTTCATTTTACAAAATAAATTGCTTATTTTCAATATATATATATATAATACACTTTCTTTTTGGGCATATAATAAACTTTTTGGTCCTCCTTACATTGAAAAATTATTTACATTACTACACTAACAAACTGAAACCATGACTCAAATCTAAAGCTTAAAATCTCTAACATTAAACTCTCTTATCAAATCTCCAAACACCACTAACCTCCTCCATAACTCTTAGAGATCTATATCTAAACCCCAAATCTTTTTCTACATTTCAAGCGACACATTACTTAGACGTCCTCCGTAGCCACGATATGACCAGCATACACTGCAACAACACAAAATCATGAATGCAACATAACGCCACCCTTAATAGCCAAAATTACACCCATAACGATGGTAATTTTTACCCACATTCTCTAATAATAACACAAACCTTTCACAATATATAGTTACCAAAACAACCTTAATCAACATCCCCGCGCTTGCGCGGGGCTCCGCTCCTAGTGTTTACAATGTATATGTTGTAACTTCTTTATAAATTTCTATAAGGTTCAAACTACATCTACTACTTAAGGATAACACTGGTGAAAGTAAAGTGACGTTGCTTGATATTATTGCTGACCCTATTTTGGGAGTAAGTGTTGAAGTACTCTTAAATGGTTCTCTCGAAGAGTTACTCCTATTCAGCACATATTATTTCACTTTTACATTAAGGGATGCATTTGTCGTTTTTTAATATTGTATATATTTCTATTTAGATTTAGGATTCTGAAGACTTGCCTGACCAAATTACTGCTCTGATTGGGAAAACTTACAAATTTGGAGTCTATGTAAACAACGACAATGTTGACTATGGATCCCATATATTTAACATTGGAAGACTTGATCTGCTGATGCAGTAATAACTCAATCTGATGATGAGAATACCAAGGATACAATGACTAACATAGTTTCCTCTAATAGTTCATCAGGGCAGGTTTGTAAAATTTAAGTTGTTGTATAAAAATCATATTTGGATTGGTGACCTTGATATTCTTTATATGATTTTTGTACTAGGTATCTTTTGTCAGCATTGAAAGTGAAAAAAAAACACATTTTTGGCTTCAACTCCAGAATCAAAACGAAAAGGAGACAATGAAATTGATGATCTTTCTTCTACGTCAAAGAAACAATGCTCTAAGATAATCCGAACCGAATCCGACCGCGTAAAAAAGAATTTGAACCCACCCAAATTCGACATAAATACCGAATGAGTCTTGTTTTACGATACTATGAGTTATAGATTTTACCGGAACCGAACCCGAACCCAAATGAGTATAGGAAAAAATCCAAAAAAATTAAAATCTCAAAACAAATTAATACCAAACCCGAGCTCATTCCGGAATAAATATACAAAATGCACTTAAATACTATTAAGTATTTTAAATATGTATATATTACATAAAAAATTAATTCAAAGTGTATTCTTTCGTTTTATGAAATGTATGATTTCACTTCACGAGACGACGTGTTATAGTCCTATAGACTGACTTAAAATGTTTTAGTTTTATTATTGCATATTTTTCACTTGTTTTATAATTCTACTATTAATAAGTCATCGGATATGCATTTTATGAACAAAAAATGCATTTTAAATTTCTAAAAACATGGACTTTTAGTTAATATATAGAAATGTGGATAACTGAAACCATGTTTAGATTTGAACATGTAAATTAAATGGGTTCAACCGGAGTTTAAGATGTGTTACCAAACTCAAACTAAACCCGACTAAACCCGAATTGGGATCAACCCAAACTTTTATAATATTCGAATGGAGTTGATTTTTGTAAATCTAAAAACCCAAAACTCGAACCGAACCGAATCCGAATGATCACCCGATTGCCCAAGCCTAAACAACTAACATCTTAATATTTTGTTAATTACTGCCTCCCCCGTCGATTTTGTTAATTACTGCCTCCCCCGTCGATTTTGTATTTATCATAGTTCTTACTGTCTTTTTCAGTCGAGCTTTTAAAAAACAAAAGGTCCATCTGTTAGACTTTTATTCCTACCAACTAATCCGCATGTGACTCGAATCTTCCAGCTATTTCTTTTTTGTTGTTTTCTCTCTTCCTATCTTTCTTTTTACTGAATTTTTTTTCTCATACTATCTTCTTCTTACGTATGAAAGAATTGATGATAATGATTGTTCTATTTGTTTCTTAGTGTTATACAATAAGCTAGACAAATACAGAACCATGTCTCTCTCCATGTTTATATTAAATGGTTACAAAGCATGTGATGTGGTATTGTAGAAATTAGAGTGGTTAGATTAGTAGTGCTGGAGAACACAATTACAAAGATTCACTATCATTTTTTATAAAAACAAATCTCCACAAAACCAAAATCTAGTGAGACAAGGAGTTGGGTTGAAGGAAGAATGATTGAGGTAGCCACCGACTCATGACCTTAATTTTCAACTTGTTCATGTTAATTAATCTAATTAAACTACAAAAGTGGTAACATTTTTTTCAAGAAAGTAACATTAGATGAGAAGTAAATATCATTTGGGAAAAGAAAATAGAGAAAGAAAGACTGATTGGTCAGTGCAATTAATGGCAACTCTGAAAGCTAGGGATGTGATGAGTTTTTCAATCCCCTATATTTAAGGAAAAAACAGTTTTAAAAAAATTATTTAATGTGTTAATACTAATAACATGACGACGTTCTATTACTATAAAATTATTTAATTTTTTTAAAAAAAAAATTACTATAATTTAATCTGCTTACACTAATACACTAATTACGAGCAAAAAGAAATTATAAAAGTTTTTGATTAAATAAAAAAAATGGATGCTAACTACGTACGCGTGTCACCATCTCATTGGTTGAGACAGCCAACAGGTTTGAGTCTGTTATAAAAAGCTACACTTCTCACGACCATCCATCTCTCTCTTTCTTGAAGTAGACTCTAAGCCACCGTCAGATCTCAGATCTCAGCTCGCCGTTCCAAAGCCATGGCCGAGAAGGGCAAGGAAAAGGTTATCTTCTCTTTTCTTCTCTTCTTGTTTTGTTCTTCTTTCAGTAGACACAGAAAGTTGTGTGGTTCTTGAGAGTTTACATCTCGTGGGATCTTTTGAATACTCTTTTCTGCTCTTTTCTTGTTTTTTATTAACTACTTGTGGGTAATTTTTGTATATATGGGATGTGTTTGTTTTGTGTGGACTAAAAAGAAATGCGATCGTATTAAATAAAGAGTTAACTTTATGGAAGTTATAAGAAGAATCTCTCTTTCTTTATTAACTTTTGTGTGTCAGAGATCGAATCAATTCTTTTGTCTCTTACTTTTTCTTAGCAGTAACTAGATCTTTAGAAACGCCCAATCTAAAATAGTTAAACAAGGCAGAACCTTGATGAACTTTAGTGATGTCGATATCTGAGAAACAGGTAACTATGATGAAGTTGAAGGTGGATCTTGATTGTGCCAAGTGTTACAAGAAGGTCAAGAAGGTTCTATGCAAGATCCCTCGTGAGTTACTTTTCTATTTTTTTGGATTCTTTTGAATTATATTAATTATGTTTGATTTGACTGGTGAGGAAATGGACTGAGTGGATAATGATTTGTGTGATTGGGAACAAGAGAAATTAGAGACCAATTGTTTGATGAGAAGTCCAACGTAGTCATCATCAAGGTGGTTTGCTGCAGCCCTGAGAGGATCATGGACAAACTATGTTCTAAAGGTGGCGGCTCTATCAAGACCATCGAGATCGTCGAGCCACCAAAGCCACCTCCGCAGCAGCAGCCACAAGCCCAACCTCCTCCTCAGAAGCCCAAAGATGCTCCCAAAGCCGCTGAGAAGCCTAAGGAGGCCGAGAAGCCTAAGGAGGCCGAGAAGCCCAAAGAAGCCGAGAAACCGAAACAAGCTGAAAAGCCAAAAGAAGCGGAGAAGCCAAAGGATGCTGAGAAGCCTAAGCAACCTGAGAAGTCAAAAGACTCAGAGAAACCTGCAGGTCCCAAACCCGCACCAGCAGGTCCAGGACCTGCTGCGGCACCTGCTCCAGCCCAGAAGCAGCCAGGACCACCACCACAGGCTGTGCCAATGATGCCACAAGGGCAGCCTGTAGCGATGTGTGTTGGGCCATACTACGACGGTTTTGGAGGTGGGCCAGCCTTCAATGGATATGGAATGCCGCCTCCGCAACCGTATGAATGTTATGGTCGACCAGTGTACGATAGCTGGGGAGGTGGCCCACCACCTTGTTACAGACCATGCCCCATCAACAGATGCGATTACTTCAGCGAAGAGAACCCTCAAAGCTGCTCCATCATGTGATACGGTGCGACTCATCACCCTTTTCACTCTTTTATTTTTCTTCAAATCTTTCTATTTATAAATATAAACAATTAAAAGAATATATAGAGATATTTTACGTGTAATGTTGAGAAAGGAATAAGGAAGGAAGAATCGTTGTATTTTGTAAGTGGTAGCCATTTCCATTTTGGTTGTCCATTTTCATGCTGTAAACATTAAAGAAAATTGTTTCATTTTCTTAAAGATAAACCAATAAATAGTATTTTCTATTTATTAATAATCTACTTTTCTGTGCTGTGTTGTGCCATTGCCTTTAATCTAACACATTCCCCCCTCCCTCAAAAGTGTTGGTGGAATAATAAGATGTTAGCGTATGTGATGCATCATTTATAAAAGCTCTAATTCTGGCTCATGAATTTTCAATCTCAATTAGAGACGAGATTGATTCCTGATTCGCACATCCAACTTTTTATACATTAGATTTCTAATTTTTCTATTTTAATTTATTTTTGTATAAAATTTTAATATCTATATATTAAAAGATAATCATTCTAAAATCACAAAAAGTTGTTACACCTATTCATTTTTGATCCAACCTATTATAGATCACCAATTTTTACTACAATATATACTTATAAACTTAATGCATTACAATAGGGGCCACCAAGATAAAAAACCAACTACTCCTACTATTTCTAAAACCAAATATATCATAAATGTAAATTCTACATTGTTATACACCAAAATAATTGTGTTTAATGTTCTTAATTATGTAGTAGGTTAGGCATGCAATATTACAACCTCTCAAGTACACCTCCCATTGCAACTATGTGACATTCAAACATATTCATGTTATATATTATTAAGTCTATTTTTGAATAATGCTTCAGAAATGAGTTTTTTTTAAAAATCACAGTTTTGTTAAATATCTTTACGATCATAAAATGATTATCCACAATTACAATGTTATTAGATTTCAAATACTTTACTTAAATAAATTATTACATTTTCAACAGAGATACATGAACTATTTAGATTTTGAAAAAATAAATTTTAAATTTTTTTAGATCTACCTTTAAATGAGTGGAAGATGGAAACTATGTACTGAAAAATCTGCAAAAAAAAAAACAAATCAGTGAGAAAGACATGAGATAAAAATGAGAAATTGATATAAAGTTTGGTGTTTTTAAGTTTAAAGAGATTAGAGAAAAGTTGGAGAGTTTTAGAATGAGAAACAATACATTTTTGTTGCAGCTTTTGAGAGGAAAAAAGAGAATGTGTAATTTTTTTATATATAAGAAGTCAAAATAATAATAAAATTAAATATTCTCGATTGAGTAGACTTTCAAATAAATCTTTTAATAGAAGATCTCCTAGGAAACTTTCTTGAAAGTCTTTTATACCTTAAATTTACTATTCACCCAAAAGACTTCAGTAGAAATCTTCTAATTCATTATTTCTTGGAAGACTTAAGTCACCTATACCCTAAACTCAAAATAACTAACTAACAAGAAACAAACACTTCACTAAACTTAAAATTAACTTTAAAAGTATTTAATATACAAAAAATTATACACATATAAGTCAAAATTATTTTTTTCAAAAAAATGAAGTTTCCAAATCTAACCTAAGAATACATACAATACTACAACATATGTTACCAAAATCAACTTTAAAAGTGTTTAATAAACATAAAACTAAATAATATATGTTAAAATTCAATTTTACTAAATCTTAATTTATATCATTTACAAATGTTTATAATTACATGATTTCAAAATTTTCTATATCAAAATATTTTTTATAAAATTTATAAATTATTTTAAAATATACTATATAAGAAGACTTCTTGGAAATCTTTCAAAAGACTTCCTGGAAATCTTTCAGAAGACTTCCTCGAAGTCTTTCAGAAGAATAACAAAACTTCAGAAGACTCACAAAACCTCAGAAGACTCACAAAACCTCAGAAGACTTTACATGGTTATAAATTTTGATTTTTTGTTTGGTCATAAGAGGTTGGTTGTAATTTCACTAGTTTTTTGGATTACTTTTATATTTGATTCAAGTTTGGGTATACTTTTGGAGTTAAAATCAAGTTTTAAGTTATATTTAGAAAATTCCCCAATTATATGTATATATATATATATATATATATAAATTAAAGAAGAAATTAGTGAAAATATTTACATATAATTTTTGAAAATAATATATTGTCAAAATCTTTTGATTTTATTTAAATTCATTGGTTCATTAAGTAAATTAAAAAATTATTTTTATCATTTCGACATATTTTAGCTCAAATAAAAAATCCAAAATTTATTTAAATTTGTATGTATTTAAATCTAGAATTTTAAAACTAGGGGATAATATATATATATGTATATATATTTAATTAAACAGTCATTATCATATAAATAAAATGTAAATAAAATGTTATTTATAGTACATTTTAATTTAATTCTATTAAAATTTAAATAAAATATTATTAAAATAATTAAAATAAATCAAAATAAATTAGATTACATATAACTACATTTATGATTTTTTTTTCAAATTCGAGAAATTAAAATGTAGAGTAACAATGTAAAAAGTAAACCAAATATTTTTTTTTAATTATAATAAATTAAATTTAAAACTATTATTTCTGCGCCTGATTAGCAATACACATGAAGTATAACGACAATAAGAGTCAAAGTTACATTGTTTGACTGTTAAATTGTGAAAGTTTCCACTTTGTGTTGCTATCATATTTTTTCTGAACAAGATCGATAGCTACTGAGGAGAAAATATGGACCAATTAGTTGTATGTAGACCTAACGTCCAATCGCCCATGCAAACGGGTTTCCCACGCTCCCTCATTCGGCTGTAGGACCCATTCCATGATACCATTATATTTTGAAATATTCTAATATTTAATTAAATTATGATCCATATAAGAAAGTTGTATGGGTTCCATGACCATGAGAGCTTACACAGCTGTCCTAATTGCGAAAACATTCACTTCATAAAAAAGTTTAAGAGAAAATCTTGAACTATTTTATGAAGGTGAATGTTCTCGCAACCTGAACAGTTGTGTAAGCTCTCATTGTCGTCGGACCTAGGAAATGGAGGTAATAGTTAATGCTGCTGAGCCTTTGGACAAGGGAGGTTCAAAAGTCTGAGTGCACAATTTCAAAGAGAGCAGTGACAGTAAAATCGCTATTTTGAGAAGGGTAGCTTTATTTGTGTAGCAACTTGACAAGCATCACAAAGAGTGTTCAAGATCTTTTTATTACAACTCAAAAGTGAACAAGAAATAATAGAATTCAAAGTTTCTTTGCTGGGATGAGCCAGCCTTTGATGCCAAATGCTGGAGGAAGAAGTGAGAAAGTCAGAAGGTAGAGTGTTCTTTTTATTTGAAGCTGGGAAAACCGGGTACAAGTCTTTGGTACTATCACTGAAGAGTATCGTCCTCCGTGTAAGAAAATCTTTCATAGAAAAACAATATGGATCAAATTCAATGGAACAAACATTATCTTTGATGAACTAACGGACATAAATTAAATTTTTGATAATGGAAGGTGTTACGAGGAAAGTCTTTAGAGATAGAGGACGGCTTTTTGTGGGAAAAGTAAAAGATCTAGAAGTTGAGATAGGAATGTTTACCATCAACGACAATGACTGACTTTCCAGTGCTCAGATTAAATAATAACTTGAGATTACCTGAGGAGTTTGCAAGATGAACAGTAGCACCAAAATCTGTGTACCAGTTAGAATCAGAAGGGTCGATCAATGTCATGGTTTTGAAGGCATAGGCAAAACCTTGTGTTGGTTGGAGCTTCTGGTTATTGAAATTCCCACGAGGTAATGTCATTTGCATTTGATGTTTGGTGTTGTTAGGACGAGGACTTAGAAGACCTTGTTGCTGATACTGCTGCAGATGTGGTTGTGTCCATGGTGGGAACTGTTGTTGCGGCCACATGGGGTATCCATTAGTCCAGAAGGGTGCGTTCCACTGTTGTGGCTGAGGACGCAATTGATTGTAGTTGTTGCGACTTCTGCCACTGTTGTTGTCAGGGGCGGAGGCAATTGGAAAGGAGTCGAGTCAGCTGACCTCACTATTTTTTTAAAATATTTATTTTATTTAAGAGAATTTGTAAAATATTTATTTTTTTAAAAGAAAATTATATTAACCCCACTAAAAATGTAAATTTATCCTCGCTAAATATTTTTTAGAAATAATGACTAAAATAAACATAAAAAAAATTGTGTCCCAAAAATAGCATTAGGGAGAAAAATGATTAGAATAAATTTTATTAAAGTGTGTAAATATACATTTATACCCCTTGGGCTAATTAACCTAGACTTAAGATTTAATATTTAGAGTTATGGAGGAGAGTTTTGAAGGTGATGTTTAAAATTAAAAAAAAAATTAAAATTTTGAAAATAAAAAAAATCTATCTTAATTTTTTTTTAAAGTCTATTTTTGTGACAAAACCTAAAAAAAATTATTTGAGAGATTTACCCTATTTTTTAACCCCAGTACAAAATGTTTCTAGTTCCTCCACTGGTTGTTGTTGCGCCTACCTTGTTATGAGGTTATCGTTGTTGTTGATGGCCAGAAGATGAACCCCTTTCCACATTGTCTTCTGTTACATCAAGCACTTTCTCAGAAGAGTTTTCGTTGTGCTTTACAAGATCGTATCTAAACAGAATGAGAATATTCTCTATTATCTATCAAATGGAAATAAGGCTGAACAAAAACTTCAGGAGTACATAACAATCAAGTTCGCTAGACACCACAGACACTGTTGTTGATCAAAAGCCAAAACCGAAAACGTTGCGACTACTTGGTTCTGCAGTTGACTGGATTAAACATATCTCATTCAGTAAAAGCTTTGTATGATACAAAACAATAGCCAATGTGCTTGAACAATGGAGCTTAGGAATGAACATAATCCTTGCTTACCAAAACTGTTTCACTGTGAGTAATGTCTTGTGTTATGATGATCCATCATTCTATGTTATCAGCAGCATCCCCATGTTCTGTTGGATCAACCTGGAAGATGTGAATATTTAGTAACCCCTCCCTCAACCTTGCTTTCCGCTGAGACTTGTTTGATAAGATCAAGAACCTCTGGCTCAAAGCAAGTTAATCTTGTCTTTTTCTACTTCCTCTTCTCGTGAGGTTACTATACCTTTTGTATCTCTGTGGCCACAGTATGAGGAACCATTAGGATCAGGTGTGGTGTTTAAATGGTCAAAGTCTCTGACAACTTCAAAGTCAAAGCTCTGTGAAGGAAGATATACATGGATCACCGGGTACTCAACGATAGCTACATTGGCAAGCTGTTGCCTCAAAGGAGCCTTGATGTCCAGCTCCTTGAAAGGACCCTTTGCACACTGCAACAAAAGGGGAGAAAAGTAAATATATAGAGTAAGAAAAGAGGAGAATGATAGTGAGTACCTCTGGGTATTGACGAACAAAAAGTTTGAGAGAAACAAGATCCACATCACAAAAAGGCTTGAGCTTGTGAATCCAAGGACCTGGCTTAAGATGGTTCTCAATCACAGAGCAAAGACTTGTATCTTCACCAACTCTGTGATGTATTTTTCAAAGTCAAATAGAGCAAAAAATGAAATAGTCAGTGAAAGAGAAGATTACTAACCCATGGTCAACAAGAACCACATCTGTAGAGTGGAACCGCCATTCAATTGTCCAAGAGATGCACTTACTCCTTGAAACCATCAACAGATTGGTCAAAATCATTACATTCAGAGTCCATCAAGCTCAAATATAGTAATGATTTACCGGTTAGCATATCGACTCTGATTCCTTTCCCGGTTCAACATTCCACTTGAAAGAAACATTAGATTAGTGTTTCCCCTATCAGCGGCAACTCGAAGTTTAGTACGCTGAGTTTCCTTAAAGTAAGGATTTTTAAATATATGGTTTCTCATTCTCTGAGCAGACTCTGCTACTCTCTTTGTCTCCTCTAGCATTCTGTAGTCTATCATAGAAGAAGAAGTAGAAGATTAGACCGAGAAAGCTAACACTCTGCTTACAATAAAGATCAAAAAGGATAAAACTTTTAATGTGGAAACATCGAATTATACCAGAGAGAAGGAGATTATCGTCGAACTGAGAGAGGGTAACGAAGTCTGTGAGTTTCCTCTTGCCTGTACAGCCTGTTCGCTGCTTGTGAGCTTTCACACAAGGAAGGCCACACGAACGGATTGAACATCCTGGACATTTGTACTTCCAAGGTTTCAGCGTGCATTCCCCACAGACCGGACTGTCCATTGTTTTGTCTAAGATTCGAGGCTGTCTTCGTCGTGGTCCTCGTCAAGGTTTAGGAGCCCTGGGAGGCGTTAGGGTTTATGTATGTTTTCAAATTTACGTTTTTAGTCCCCATACTTTTTTTTTGTCAATTTTTTTGGTTTTCATTAAACAGAAATTGCACCTACTAACTAAGAAAAAAATCAAAATTCACCCAATACCCAAAATCCCCCCCTCTCTTCTACTTTCTCTTCCTATCTCTTTCTACCTTCTCTCTACAAAACCAATTACCCTTTTTTCTTGGCTATTTCACAAATAAACCCATCATTAAACCATTAGTACAAATTGGATCAGAATAAAAAAGGCTCATAACAAAATTACAATTTAATATATTAGAGAAGCGGTAAAGATAAGGTTATGCTCTGTCACGTGTATGCTTCTAGGTCTTCAACAAGACACGTGGGAGACAGCACATCAAGCTTGGATGAAACATCCATCTCACCACCGTGAAGCTTCGCCGCCGTGAATTCTCTGATAATGCTTCTCTGATTTCTTCATCTCTTCACCATAATTTGCCTTTCTTTCAGAAGCTTCAAACCTCTGTTTCCAACACCAATTTGATGCTTCATTCTCTTAACCACCTATGCCTCCACAGATCTAATCCTCCTCGCCAGATATGATGAACTCCAAGTCGCTTCAGTCGATTTTAAACCAGTCTTCGTCGAAACACTCACAAAACGCAAGCTTCAACTCTTCTTTAACTGGAATACATCGTGAAGACAGACATGTAAAACTCTATCCTTTACCTATTTTGACTACTTTGCTTAAGATTTAATTAGAAGCAAAGATTGATATCATTCGAGAAAAAGGTCAAGGATGACCAACTAAGAGAAAGAGATATGGAGAGACAAACGGGATACAATATTTTTTTCAAGAGAGATGAAGCTCAACATAACTCCACTAAAAGGAGCAGAAGTTTATTGATCTCAAGCCAAAACAGAGATAAAAGAGAAACAAGAAGACACAGCTCCAATTGACTTGAGAAACAATACAAAATCGCCTAGCGAAAGTATTATCCGCAACGGAAGATAGAAGTAATATGATACAAACATAAACAAAAACAAAAGAGAGGAGTGGCGACCGGTGGCGAGTTGCTCACTGGTCACCGAACACGATTTGAACTTGAAGAAAGCTAGAGAGAAGTCGGAGTGTTTAAAAGAGAGAAACTTAGAGCATCAACATTGGTTGGGTTTCTGAATTTTAGTTCTTCACATTATAATATTAATACTTTTATATAATTTTCTTTTACAATTAATTTTATCATGTTTAAAAGTTTTATACTACTAAGAAGATGACATGTGGAGAACTAATCTCTTCCAGAAAATAAGGAATCTCGTCGTGGAGGTACGTTTCTTTTCTTCTCTCTTCTTTTTTGTTTTCTCTTTCTTCTTTTTGAGGTTTTTATATTATTTTGGTTGCTGAGAAATGGTGATAGAGACTATCACTGCGCTTGCTCTTAGTCCCCATACTTATAATTAAGATTTAGAATATTTACATTTTCCACACAAACATTATATATTTGACTATATACACATTTCAAATAGGGAAATTGCATTGTATGACCACTATTAAATTATAATTTAATCAATAGCAAAAAACTATATTTCCATTATATCATATGTCTTTTATGTAATATTGTTATATTAACATTTATTGAAACTGATAAAACTTATAAAAAATAATTATTATGTTTTAGAAAATATAAATCGTGCCTAAGAGAACCACATAACTTCTCATAATAATTTTTTTATTCTTTTCCTTTATTTCTTCCTTTCCCTCTTAGATCTATAGATCTATGTTTCTTTTTGATACGGTAAACACATAAACTTCCGTCACGTAGCTTTAATCACCTATATATGTACGATCAGTACATCTATTATTATCATTTATTTGATTGTTGTCATTATATTTATTTCCATTTTCTTCGTCCTATGTTTTCTCCTCACCTCTTTCCATTGTTTTTTTCTTTACCAAAATCCAAAAGACCTCCATTTTCAAATGCACTTTCTCCTCGTTTGCCGTCACACACTTCTCCTCAACCACCATAAACTAGTAATAATTAATTGGAAAAAATATTTTTCTTATGTTCATACTATTAAGTACATATAGAACAAAAATGAAACATAACATGTAATATGTTTGTTATTATTCCACCTGTATAATTTGTACTACTACCAGTTGTTTCATCGCTGCCACAACCATCTCCATCCATGTCTTCTCATTTCCTTTTACCGTTTCTTCTTCTCCTCCATCTTCCGTGGTGATTTCTTCTCCTCCTTCATCAGCTCGAGCACAAGTTCTTCTAAAAATCAGATCAGCTCATTCGCCTCTGTAGTCTTTTCTTTCATTATTCCACTAACTCCACTCAGTCATTCAGTTGCAGTATACTATTTACATTATTCTATTTTATTTGGTGAAAGTAGAATATAAACGGGGATGTGCATTAAATAAATTTGTTATATTTTGTTGTTGTATCATTTTTATGAAACAATTGGTTTATACTTATTAATCAAAACTAACCATTTACGAATGATAACATGTTATGGTTATATTATTAAAATTCAAATATGGCTAAAAAGTGTTGAATACCATGAACTAGTAAAAACTATACAATGGACTAATGGAGATTATACTATTTATAAGAGTTTATACTATCTATCTATCAATTCATTATTCTATACTATGCTATATATATTTTTTTCTATTCTATTTGGATTTAGAGTTTATATTTGGATTTATGGTTTATATTTGGGTTTAGAGTTTAGTGATTAGGGTTTAGTATTTAGGGGTTGGAGGTGCGGATAGGGTTGGGACATGGTTTAGTATCTAGAGGTTGGGATGAAGTTGGTGTCCTATACTATTTTAGTGATATAAAATATAATATTCAAATTTTTTATTTTGTTACTTCCTTCACTTTATTGTTCTCCGTAGATGGATTTACATGGTTGGTAAATAAAATAAACCATTATTCTAACATGTTCATATTTTACACCACTCGTTTTACTAACTACAATACAAATATTTCAGTAAATATCATGGTGACGTGTTTGCCTCCTCTTGGTTTATGTAAAATTGTTTTGACTTGATTTTCACCATATATTCTATAGGTTACATCATCTCATCCAATACATATCAACATGTTAATTACAAGAAGAATTAGCAGAGCTGATAATTATTAGCATAAATGCTAGATTCGACATTACGTCAAAATGATTGCCATGCACTTAATTTCATTAGACACATGATCAATGAAGTGGCGATGACTTAAGAAGAACATGTCGTTAAGAGTGTTCTTCCATCTATATTTAAGGTTCGAAACAAGGGAGATGATGACGGCGTGGCTCATCGTTTGCTTGATCAGAAAATGTGTGTTTGGTTGTCTGGGCAGAAGATGATTCACAATTGAGAGGGTTCTATCGAGATATCCTAATGCCAGTTGACATTACTATACATATACATAAATCATTTTTACATAGTTTAAAAATAAGGAAATTATGTAACTTGTGTTAGATGGCTATAATATTTTTCATGGATCATGACAAACCAAAATAATAGACGATTATATAATTTATAGAGAAAGTTTGTAGTTTGACCGAGAATTCTTTTGTTATTATTCAGAAAACCACCATGTTAGTTGGATAACTAAAATCCATAATCGTGTTGTTATTATCCAGCTAACTGTGATATTAGTTAGAGTACCAGAAACATATAACTACAATTGAAAAATTTAATCTCTACAATATTTATTTTTGGCTTTTATTATAATCTATTCTATTGAAACATGAACATGACCAGTTGATATATGTTGTGTTCACCTTCAAGAATTTAAAAAACTACATTAACATATATATTTTGTAACAACACGTGACTATATGGAAATATGTTCACATTTTAATAACTGCATTTAAACCACTTTCCCTTAACAACTTTTTATCTCCTATTTTAAAGGACCATATTTATAGAAACGAAAAATCCTATTTTAATTTATTTATGTCTGCATAAATTAAAACAAAAATTTAAAAACTGTATCTCCTTCATTGTCCTTTAAAATAGGAGATACAGAAAAAATATATGTAGATACAGTTTTTAAATTTTGGTTTTAGTTTATGCAGACATAAATAAATTAAAATAGGATTTTCTTTTCTATAAATATGGTCCTTTCAAAAAAGAAATACAAAAATTGTGAAGGAGAAGTCGTTTAGATGCAGTTATTAAAATGTGAACATATCTATGTAGTCACGTGTTGTTACAAAATATATATGTTGATGTAGTTTTTTAAATTCAGTTTGAAGGTGGACCCAACATATATCAATTGGTCACATATTCCTGTTTTAATTCC
>CAJHQP010006190.1:0-40018 GCA_905132765.1 Moricandia arvensis | reverse complement strand
GAATCATATGGTCATGAGATTCATATTGATGAATCATAAAGAAATAAAGTTAACAAACCAAATCCTCAAATAGCCAGAACCAGACCCGGTACGGATTTACCAGCCCGACCCGAAACTGACTTTCCCACACAGAGAGACAATGCGACGTCCCAATCTCAGCAGACCGGTCCAGCAACAACGTCACCGACCCGTGTAACCGTGAGAGAAGTGTTGAATACTCCCTCACCTGCGTGATTATCCCATGCGCTACAGTCCAGGCGTGAATCCAAGAGACAGAGCTAGCGACTCGCAGCCCTCGGCTATGACGGTGGATCCAAAGGAGACGACGGAGAGAGGCGAGAACTCGAACGGCGGAGAGGCTCCGGTGAGCGTGCGCATCAAAAACTGGTGCGGCGGTGGACCGTGAAACCAGTAGTCGAGATCGGGGGTTAGGATCTGATGCACTGAGTCAGCGTCTCGAGATCTCAGGGCGTCATAGAGTTTCAGAAACAACGTCTCGGTTCTTAGTCTCTGAATCCGCCAGAGTATCCAGTTCTTGCGTGAGTTTAGGTTTTGGATTAGGGCAAGAAGAAGAAGAAGAGAACTGACTCTTTAAGGTTTTTTAAAATGAGTGTGATGAATCTTGGAGTTATATAGCCGTAGGCTATGGGTTTGGGATAAGATTCTCTGCATCACATCCTATTTTTAATTTACTCGGATATTTAATTTTGATATCACACGTGGTATTTTATGATTGGAGGAGTCTGGTTTGCGGGGCCTGGAGATACAGTTCCTTAAAGGTCGAGCCAGCTAATGTTTGTCCCCACCGTATAGTTAGGTGAATAATTAATTGGTTAACTGAATTAACGAGTGGTAAATAAATATCTTGACTTTTGTTAATTTTGTGTAGGAATCAAGTAGTTTTTGATAAGGTTGTATACTCGGATGAGTTTTTACGGATAAGTTACACATCAACAAAAATGATTAATATTTGTGTAAATGACTGGCACATTAATTAACTAAATCATTATACATATATATATAACTATATAAGAAACGTGTTTAATGAGTGGGTTGGCCGGCCCCGCCAACCAATAACAGAAGTTTCAAAAGGCGTTATAATGCACGACCACCTCGTCACGTGTTGTAGTACATGTCATGAATGTAAAATATAGAGGATGTTTGATATATATATATATATATATATATTCACAATAGAGATTGGATGGATACTTTGTTTGCAAATCGTACTAAAATTTTCTTTGTATCTCTAAAAAGGATGATTAAACATTGTCTTTAGCTTTTGATCAGAAAAAAAAACCATTGCCTTTTAGCTAAGATGCATTATTATTTCTATGTCGACCTCAGACATTGAGACATAGTTATCAAGATATAATTGTGTCAGCAATGGTACATGTTTTGTTTTCCATCAAAATAAAGGCAAATTTTTTTGAATATAGAACTTGAATTAGACAACATGTTGATTACACAAGAAACTACAAAAAGTTGATTACACAATCAAATAAAAAATTATGCGTTAGTGGATTTCTGAAGCAGTTTGTCCACAAAAATTACTTTTGACAGCGATGGCTAATTCGTATATTGCATCATGATAGTGAACTTACTGAAAAGCTGAGAATATATGACATAAAATTACTTCTAAAGAAGATGCAAAACAACATTAACAGTCGTCGGCACTAGGTATGTGAAATCACTTGTGTAATCCACTGAACATAAGAATCTAAAAAGCATTTGCAATATATTACTCTAGTTTTTAAATAGAATAACTTCATAATAGATTGTATAGAGTAACAAAAATGTATTACTATATTTTGAATTGAAAATTGAATAGGATTAGAGATGCTCTGATAACATATGTGAATCAGATCATAAAACCAAACGCAAAACTGCCTTTTTCAGGGGTTTTAAGTTTAGCTAGGCGCAGATTCTAATGCCACCATTCCTAAAGGTAATGGCCCAAAGTATAAACTCACTTTCACTAATCCCATTTGATTAGATCGAATAATCCAAATGGCCGAATGTAAAGCCTTATACCAAACTAGGCAAAAGGTGTGTGACTGGACCCAAGATGAAACATGAGTGTCTCATACTACTCATGAATTAACAGGCATTTTTACCAGACACACCCCATAAGCAATAGCCAAGCCAGCAAATGGAATTGAATGAATAAAAGTGAATCACTGATCAGTGAAGTAGAATATTTACTGATCAGTGAAAATATACTAACTTTTATCATGACAAAAAACTACATTTATCTGAATCTTTTGTAGTTACAAAATCCGAAATTTATTATCTGTAAATTTTTGCAGTCCACAAAATATTCTCCATCTCTTTAAAGGAGAAAATCGAATGTTCCTATATACTTTATATTATTTTTCTTAAAAGCCATTGTGTTAAAAAAAATTCTTCTTGTAATGCTACTCAATAATATAGCTTAAAATAATTTAATATATATATTAACAAAGAAAGATTATAATAATTGACCCTTTAGAAGTTATGCGTATTAGATTTCCCCTCTCTTAGCAACTAACATTTTTCAGAACAAAATCTAATACATTTAATTTAATACAAACATATTACTAGTTTAGTACACATTTATATTAGACATTTCAGATTTTATTATTTACCCCTAATATGATATGAAACTTAAAAACTAAAGAAATATCTCACACATACTATACCATCTAATTTTCCAATTACTTAGACCATTTAGAGAGATTGAACAATCGGTTTAGGAATTAAATATTATAGTTATTGTGAAAACGTTTATATAACAACTAAGAAAAACTGCGTAGCTAAACGTGGTAAGATAGTATTATTATTATTTTTAAAAAAATATTTATTTTCTAAAATTTTACGTTAAAATGAGCATAACTGGAAATGACTACCAGTCAACCACTAGGATTGTCCTTGACCTTCAAATAAGTCCAATTAATATGATACATGCATGAGAATAGAATAATGACAGTATAAGTATGTAAATCCACAAATTATGAATGTTCGTGCATGATTGTAATTGTAAAGCACTTAAGCCATGTATATATACATGCACTCATTGAAGACAATAGAGCACAAAAGCAAAAAAAAAAACAAAGTCAATAAGAAAATGAAGTGTTTGTGTTTGATCGCGTTTGTAGCGTTTGTGATTACACAAAGCTATAACGATATAGGAGTAGAAGCTGCGTCAAGTATAGAGGCTGCGTCAAGAGATGGTTTCGTGAGTAGGAGAGGCGTCCAGTTCATTCTCAACGGTAAACCATTTTACGCCAATGGATTCAACGCCTACTGGCTCATGTACGAAGCCACCGATCCGACCACAAGGTACAAGATCACACATGCCCTTGAAGCCGCGACCAGACACGGTCTGACCATCGCACGCACGTGGGGATTCCGTGATGGCGGTTACCGTGCTCTCCAAACCAACCTTGGTACCTACGATGAACAAACGTTTCAGGTACGTACGTACACATGCATGTGAAGTGTAGAGTTTACTCATCAAATGTGAACCCTTTCAATCTAAATATCTTTTTTTTTATGTTAATAATTCGTTTTACATCTTTGATGGTGGAAAGGGTTTGGATTTTGCGATAGCCGAAGCAAAAAGAGTCGGTATAAAAATGATAATCGCATTTGCCAATAACTTTCCTGACTTTGGAGGAAAGAAACAATACGTGGAGTGGGCTAAAAGTAAAGGCCAGACCATAACTTCAGAAGACGATTTCTACACAAACGCTCTTCTTAAACAAGCCTACATGAACCACGTCAAGGTACACATACTAAACTCCCATGCAGCCTGCTTAAATTAACATTCATAACAACATATATATTTTAAAGATGCCAAATTATATAACCTATGATCTTTTGCTTTAGACTGTGGTGAACAGAGTGAATACATTCACCAAAGTAGCATACAAAGATGAACCAGCCATTATGGCTTGGGAGCTCATGAATGAGCCAGAGTGCAGAGCAGATATAAGCGGAAAAACCCTAACGGCTTGGATTCGTGAAATGGCTTCTTACGTAAAATCACTTGACCCAAAGCATCTCCTCTCTACTGGATCTGAAGGCTTCTATGGTCATTCAACTCCTCAAAGAATGACTTCTTTAAATCCTGTTGCAGCCAACATTGTTGGAAGCGATTTCATCGCTAATCACAATCTTGATACCATTGATTTCGCATCCCTTCACTCTTACCCTGACACATGGTAATGATAATAAAATCACATAATATTTCAATACAAATTTGATGAAGAATAAATAGAATGAATTTATTATATTCTTTTTCTATATTCCATCTATTAAACGAAAAACTTTTATTAAGCACGATTGTTGCTATAGGATTGTTTTTTTTCTTTTATAAATTAATCACCATTCCATATTCCATGCTTTTGAATTTACAGGTTTCCTAAGCTAGATGATAAATCTCTATTGGACTACTTAAGAAGAAATCTCATAGGCCACATCGAAGATGCGCAAAACGTTCTGAAAAAACCTATCATTCTAGGAGAATTTGGGAAACCATCGAATGCACCAGGCTATACTCAGGCTCAGAGAGATGCTGTCTTCACTACAGCGTTTGACATCATTTACGCGTCTGCCCAAAAAGGCGGTGCAGCCGCAGGAGCATTGTTTTGGCATCTTATTAGCGAAAACATGGACAATTTCAAAGATGCCTACTCCATTGTACTTAGTGAAAAATCCTCGACTGTTAATATCATTGGTCAGCAGTCGCGAAAGATGAACTTGATTGGTAGAAAACGATAGCTGAATCGCTAAAACAAAATTTTATATTTTAAAAGGTTATACTATAATAATTTAATCATTTTATTTTTATTATCAGTTGTAACGGTTGAGTGACAAAATCAAATTTAGAATACACTGAAATGATATCCAGTTACTCCATTTCTATATAACTTCCTAAATTTGTCTCACACCTTCACAAAAACATACTCATTAAACCAGAATTATGTTAAAAGGAGATTAAGTAGCATATAACTACATAAGTTTACCTCAATATTTTAAGATGAACATTTCAAATTATATAATAGAACTATTTGTTAAGTTGCACCATTCAAACACATGCCTAATCGCTTTCTATAAGTATTGAATTCATGCAAATGCATAACATCTTCCATTGCATCATTCGAATACATGCCTAAGACATGTTAGTTATTGTATGGAAATAGTCTCACATTCAATTTCCTTTAGGATTGGTCAGTCCAATGTGAAAAATACATATGCCTGATGTCCATTGCCACGTAAAAGTTATGTCATATGCCCAAGTCACACATGTTTTTTCTTCAATCTTAGATCAATTTCAAAACAAAATATAATTGTCATTAGCAGAATTATTTTTTAAACACAATTTTATTTGGACTACGTAATGCTACAAGTTTGACGCCAAAAAACAAAACAAAAATGCTTAAAGTCTATAACTAATGACAACTAAATAGGTATTGATGTATGTCAATTCCTTGCGGATCATATGAATAAACTTTTATTATATATTGTGATACTCCTATGTATCCTATTTTAATTTCTAACTAGAGTTGGACCCGCTCACCGAGCGGGTGTTAATTTAAATCAATTCAAACCCCGTCTAGAAATTTATAATATGAACTTACCTGGATCCGGAAGGGTCAACTCAAACTCCGTCTAGAAATTTATAATATATACATGTAGTTTAATTTTAGAACAACAAAAAACGATATCAAAAAACCGATTTCTATTCGGATGGATAGTTGGATGAATGTGAATAAATAAAAACTATTTATTAACCGGTTGGAATCTTTGTCACGAATAAAATAATTTTATTTAAACATATGAAATTATTATGATTAACACGTAAAATAAATAATGTTAATTATTATAATAAATTAATTAACGAAGTAATTAGAAAAGGTAAAAAAAGGAAGATGTAATAAAATATTTTAAAATTTAGATAAGACAACATTCATAATTAGTAACTTCATTAAAATATCAATTGCTTCATTTATTATAGTGTAATAAATCGATTAAGTTAATTTGGATAAAACAACATTCCTAATTAGTAGCTTCATTAAAACATCAATAGCTTCATTAGTTATTGTTGTAATAAATGACTAAATATTAGCATTTTCAGATTTGTACTTCTTTTTTAATAATATAGATATTCTACCTCCTCTAGGACCACTACTATATATGATTTATCATTATATCTTTTGAAAATTCAATTAAACATACTACAACTAATAAGTTCTTCATGGTCACTTATTATACATTATCTTGATTTAAAGAAGTTATGAGCTACTTATCTTTTGTGAGGACTTGCTTCCCAAAAATTGACCAATTCATGCTCTAAGCATTGAGTTCATTATAAAACCATGAATTACGACCCATCATTTTGGCACACTAAATAAAACAAGATCAAAAAAGAATCTCTCATATATCTAGAAGTACGCTATTGTGATGATGTTATAAACTATAATTATCACCATTAACATTCACATATCAATGAAAACGTTACTAAATTTTGGTCTTTCTTTTATCAGTTAATCTAAATGAAAATTGAAGTGGTGCACATAATCCATATAAATCAGACGTATCCTATAAATGGTTAAAATCAGTCTCTCAAGTCAATTATCTTGTGTGGACATTTTTTTTATTCGGAACCATACTCATATTCTAGAAACTCTTTCTGTGCTCCTCTAAGATGAGTTTTATCGTTAATGTGATCATTTGTAAATTTGTTATATTTATAAGTGTTACAAAAAATTATATTTGATTTAATTTGTTATTTGTGATTGTCATTCTTTTATTTAGTACTGTATAATCTAGAAAACCATCAAAAACCATAATTCAACAACTATCTTAAGATATATATCTACATGTGGAGATACTAGAACTACATATTACTCCATGTCGATTTTCTGAAATATCAATTTCCATTTTTCCAGTTGACATTGATTGAGCGATTGGTTGGGCTCTAGATACCTCTTTAGATTTTAATTTTTTTTATCTATAACCTTTAAAACTATCAATCATGTTTGCCATTAAATTTTTAAAGCTACAATAACTTAAAAAAAAGCTGTGAAACCCCTATTCCCTTTATTAAAACAATATTTTTGTGATGTATGAAAAATCTACAGCTACATACCTACATCATCTACAACAAATATTATACAGCAGGAAATTTAAAGTTACATTCCAACCAATCAACCCATTATAATGACTTAGTAAATAAGTTTGTTAATTGTTCTGGTTAATTTAGTGATCATCGATCTAATATCTTCTTGGAAATCTTAATTCTCCCAAGAATCTTAATTGTTTATTTTACTACGTATTATAAAACAGATAAGTCTATTGATTTAGTTATTTACAATTTTATTTGTCAGTTGTGATTGTGAAGATCTCTTACTACTGCATAATTTAAACCCCCTCAATAACCTAAGTCAGTCCCTACCTCTACACTGCCTATTACTATATATATATATATATGTATAACAAGGCCTCTTTGGTATGTATATACCAAGGGGAATATTGGAATCAGTAAAAGAGAAGTGACTGTATGAAGAGGAATATTACGGTACCCAATGAGGCAATGACTATACTCTCACTCTTTGGCCTCTCCATATCACTCAATCTTCTCTGGCACTTGAGCGAAAGTCACCGTCAGTGTCTCGGTTCCTCAGGGACGGTGCGGTGAGTGCCACAACATTCTATGCAGTGACGACTCTCATGTATCTCTTATTCAGGGATACTCCCTCCACTAATAGATACAAGGATTTTACTACAAAGAAAGAGAGGATTCCTGAGCTTGTCTTTGCCGAGTTTGCCATAATTGCTTTATTCACATCTACGTAATATATTCGCTTTTTTTTTTTTGTGGTTCATCAAGTGTCGTTTGTGATTTACATGTCGCTATTCACGTTGTTCACCGGTGGGACATGTCTGATTCAACTATCAGATAAGTTTAGGATGGAGAAGAAGAGCAACACATTCACACGTTTCTATGCGGTTGGTTGTGTTGGCTTTTTGCCATTTTTATTTTTATTTAAGGCCAAAACCGTTTGGCAGTGATTACGATTCTTATTGGAGTCTATTTTATGTTTCTCATATTTATCTTTTTTCTTTTAAAAAAATAGGCAGTAAGGAATCCTCTATAAATTCCAGGGTTTCCCCTCTTTCTGCCTAAGTTTCCCTTTTCAAAGATGAAAAGCCTCTAATGGTATTAGAGTCATCAAAAAAAAGTATTGGTACTGTAAGTTCTTATAAAAGACACCACGTACTGAGTTTAATTACATTTGTAACTTTTTGCTTTTACCATTTGTTTGAGACTAGTTTAGCTATAAATCACTCATACATATTCTTAATTAACCTGGAGTAGCTATTCATGACTTTTTATTATTTGAAACTAATTTAGCTATAAAATTTTATAGCCAGTAGCCTACTGATATCAATTAAACACCCCCCAAAATTTTAAGAGGTACATAAACTTTCAAAATCAGTCTATAAAAGTATTACTAATTTTTTTTCATATAAATTGTCTGTAGTCCATGAAATCTTAAGACCGCCGCGCTAAAGATCCTGAAGATCTTAAGCGTTCTTTGTCTACAAGAGAGCAAGCAAATCAGTAATCATGATGAACACTATGTTAACTTCGATCATAAGCTGTGCATGGTCATCATAGTACATCCCAAAGAAAAAGATGTAACTATCTTCGCACGGGTCTCTTGAGTAGCGGTCTCTGGCCTTTTCTTTGATTTGGGATCGTTTCCAAAACTTGTATCGTCCTCTGTCTCTTGGCTGTAGAAAATTAAAGAGGCATCAAGAGTAGAAAATATCAAAAAATCTCAAGAATAGAATAGACTAACCCTTGTCATGTTGTTGGTAGTTCTCTTGTAGTCTCCGCTTTGTATTCTCAAACCTGGCCTCTTGATCAAGAGCTTTGAGTTTCTTATAGCCAAAAGAAACAAAAAAAATATTTGTTAGGACGTAAAATAACTTATCAAACATTAATGAACTCATACACTCACATCTTGTTGAGATCCAGCAAGTTTCTGCTTCTTCTCAGCAACAACAATTGGCTTTCTTTGGATGGCACGTACCATTTCTCCTTTGTTTTGCTTTGGTTGTCTTCTAGGCTCATCAATAACGTGCCTCATAGGTCTAACATCAACTTCGTCTCTCCTCATCTGTTGATTCTTTTTATCCTTCTCAACCACATTGGCTTCATATGTTCCCTCAGGTCTCCTCATCATTCTACTTTGCACTTTTCTTTCATGTTTGGGCTCCACACTTTCAAGAAGATCTGAAAACATCATGAGTGTCAACATATATAAGTAGGGTTTCAATTAGAGAGTTAAGTACTTAAAAGAGTATACTATATTAACTCACTTCCATCGCAGTCCAAGGAATCTAAGATCTTCAAGGGGTCAAGACATTAAGAAACTTGTCAGAATAACACTTCATTAATGCTCAAAATAAAATATGACAAAGAGGGAAAGTATACTCATAAACCTTAAAGATTTCTAACACATTAGGCTCATGAGGTGTATAAAGATCTAGGTCATGTGGAAGAGAAGGAAAGTCTTCTGCTTCATCAACTATTGACAAAGTTGCATACTCTGGCGTCCAGTCAGTAATGCATGAGCAATGTATTAGGAATCTTGGACAAGAAAAAGAGAGCTGCTCATAATGACTAGGGTACATGAAGAGAAAGAGCTATTACCAGCAACTTCCTTAGGCATGTTCCTCCATTGGTCCACCATCTCTTTCCACTTTCTGCACATCCCATACATAAAAACACAATACTTTTATTCAGCAGCCAGAAATGCGAAAGAGTTGAATCTTCTAAGTAATCAACTAGCACAAGAGCAGGTCCCTAATGATCAAATGATGCCAATCTAGAGACATTTTTTTTTTTGAAGATGTAGACATCTTTTACCAATGATTTATGGAGCTGGTTTGCATGGAGTTGATTCTCTAGCAATCTTTTACCAATGATTTATTGCACATCACACAAATGAGAGAGTACATGCACAAAGAGACTAAACAAACAAAAGAAACTTCAAACTCTTACACAAAGAGAGTCTTTGCAAGTTTGCTAATCTTATCGGAATCATGCTTCCTCAACCTAGTAACAACAATTCCGATTTTAGTATCCTGCAAGAACGCAAACCCTTCAATCAGTATTCAACATATTTTAATACTAAACCTTCCTCATCTGAGGTTTTAGGGACCAAAAGCATTTAGTAAGAACTTTAATAAAAATCATAGTTTAATACTAACCATTAAAAAAATTAGAGGCTAAAACCAATGTTTCATTGGATTGTGCCGAGATCCGGCCATGATACCAAATCATATACATTATCAAAACATCACCAAAGACAAACCTGAAGAAGATCCACACTGATAGACATGGATTCAAGCTTTGTCAGGGATTCGAATAACACAGATGGCTGCAAAATCTCAGATGACAGAAGTCAAAACCAGACAATGAGAACCAAGATTACAAACAAACCCTAAAATGAATTAAATTAAAGAGACAAAACCTCATCATGTTTGTTCAACAAAATATCTTTGATCATCATGACCTCATCAACTATCTTATTAACGTTCAACTTAGTCTCATCCTCTTCATGACCGCCAGATTCAACTCCAACTGTCTCCACGGTCTTACGGGCATGGTTAGCCTCTTTGTCGCCAGCTGTCGACAGATCGGGCTGGTCACATCCAATGCAGCGGCTCACTGGACAAGAGAAAAGAAGCTCGGCGATTGTGTCTCTCCTTATTTTGAGCTCCTCTGGGGAATCAGTGGCAGCCACCATGATGGCTTGCTCGATGATCCCAAAGATATCAGCATCTCCACGACGAAAATAGTCCCTCCAAGTATCTAAAGAGGCCGATGGTTTCATTTTCATAATCGTAGTCATCTGCAAGAAATGGAATCCAAAAGAACGTTAATAAATCTAAACCTAGAATAAAAAATTACAAAACCTAGGTTTTGAACACGCCTTTTCCAGTCAAAAGAGTCCTGAGAATCTGATAAAACTCTTGCAGAAAGTGTACAAGAACTTAGAACATTCCCGAGAAAATTTGAAAAGATTTTTTTGGAGCCAATTAAGATAACACAAATGAAGACACGATAATAAACCAACAAAAAGACACAACTTAGAACAGCCTGGCTTTACCTTTTCACTAAAAATCCACAAAATGAAAGTCTGCAAGAAAGTTTTTGAGCGAAAAGAAGGATTAAACGGTATCTAAAATGGTTATTTTATTGATAAGTAGTTATCCGAAGAGTTATATGTGACATTTTTAATTAATTTTTTTATCGAATCAATCTTTAATTTATGAGTTTATAGTAATATCATTATTTAGATGACCATACAATAAATTATAAAGTGAAATATATCCTTCTCATTAATGTATTTTATTAGTTTTATAATATATATTCATAAATATTAATTCTATAATATAACTAATCATAAATTTCTGGTTAGTAAATATATAATTTATTTAGTTATTTATAAAAAATATGATGTATTTCTTTTTATTAATGGATGTCCAGACTGGATGGGATTGCATCTTTACAAATCAGGATATTCATTGGATGCTTGAAAAGTTAAATAATCTGCCATTCTTAGTAGTAGGAATAATGTCCCTTGAATACTAAAAAGTTAAGTTACTTACCATTGTAGTACAATAAATTGAACTGAATACTTAAACATTAAATTGTTTACCATTGTGATAATAGAAATAAGATGAATTGAATGTTATTAAAATTACTTTTCCAGATGAGAAGAAATTTAATTACTGGTATTTTAGAAAAAATAAAATAAAATATGAAAATAATATATTTTTGCTTAGTTTCTGGTTAATTTCTTGGTTTGACTTTTAAGATACTTTGACTCTCTTTTTTTTGTGTGGGTAAAATATTAAAAATACTTTGACTATTAATTCAGCATACGTCACAATGTTCCCCTTGTAGAAGCCATCATTCATTTTCCTTCTTCAATATCATCCCGCGACTTTATATATTTTTACGTAGAAGACTTTTCTTCTTCTACATAACTTTAATTTCTTCTCTGTTTTAATCTTCTTTCCTACTTGGAGATTCACGAGTTTGTCTGTTGATTCACTATATTCGGGTAAGCCATGTTTTGTTTCACTACTAACAAGTTATCGTTTATGTTCCATCATCCATGTCTTTGGCCCAGGATCTCGCGTCTGGATATCTTGTGTTTAACTTGGATCTATAGTCTCTCTAGTTGTTTTATTATCTTTAAACTAGCTTGATCCATTAACTGAGATTTTAATTAATCGATGAATCAGATACTTGTGGCTTCATGACTTCATGTTTTACCAAGTTGGTAATATTCGTGAGAAAATTACTATTTTTTACTGCTTAGACTCTAATTGTTAGAAAATCTCCAGAACATCTTTGTATTTTCTTCTATAGTAGCATTTTGGATAAAAATCTATTTCAGCCGAACCCTTTCTTTTGTTAGAAATTGTTACTTTTTTACATTTGAAAAAAAGTATTCAGAATAAAAAAATGGAAAAACACATTATTTTATCATATGCAAGATTACCTAGTACACAAGTAGAGTTACACCATGATGTGTGATTTCATCTTCTGGTCTGAAAGGTCCTTGACAATTGTTTGGTGAGAAAGAATAACTGTTTTCTTTAACTTGCAGATCCATGACTAGCCGAAAAACACACACATTGGTGTACTAGTTGCCGACGAGGAATACGTCTTCGCCTTGAAGCCTCGAAAGGAGGGGTTTGCATTTACTGTGGTAACACTTTTCTTGAACGTCTCTATGAGAATGTTGAACTTATCCCTTTTGATTTTTTTGGAGTATCCAATCAACAATCTCTTAATAACCGTCCCGGCCACAACAGAAGATTGTTTCTTGAAAACCAATCGAGTTTTCAAGAATTGTTTAACCGGTTCTCAGCACAAAACCACCAGCCGTGGTCCACCTCCAGCTTCACTAACCGTGATTAACGCAATGCCAAAGATCAAGATCAGGACGAAGCATCTCGGTTTGGATCCGTCCTGTCCGGTTTGCTAAGACCGGTTTGAAATCGGGTCGGTTGCAAGAAAGTTGCCGTGTAAACATATCTACCATGCGGAATGTATAGTCCCCTGGCTAGTACAGCGTAATACTTGTCCAGTATGTCGCAAAGAGCTGCCACAAGACCGGAATAGTGGCCGGAAATTTTTGTTGTTGTATCTATGGCCGTTTAGCTCCTCCGGTTCGGCCTCAAACCACAGTGGATCACCTTTTCAGTGACATGCCTGTGTAGTTGTGTTTCAATCATGGGGGCCATATCAATGAAATGTATCGCTTTTTGGTAAATTTGTTGGTTTTAAATTTATCATATGTCGATGTACAAAATGGTTTTGGAGCTCAGCACGATTTGTGTTCATAAAGAATTTATAAATATTTGTTTTGTATTGGAATCATAATGTTGGTTTACTACTAGCATATTAGTAGCTAAGTTTTCATATATTTTTTCATGCTGTCATGGGCCTAAACCGGGTTCTCTTTTATAATTTCAGGGTATTTAATTTGTTGAACCAATATCAATGGATAAGTAACATTATACTATAATTCATTGGAGTATTTTCGAAGAAAAATATCTAAGAACTATGTAAAACCCCATCCATGTGATAGTAGAATCGGAGAATCAAGTCAACCGGTTAAAATAATTTTTTTTTCAGACTCAATTCTGATAAGAAACAGTGACCAAATTTATCTATTTATTGGGGAAAAAACAAAGCATAAATAATATAAATGTAAATTAAATCTACAAAATTTTGTATATTAGTTGCAGTGTTGTTGAAGTCATGGATAATATAGTAAAATGATGGATGGTAAAAATACTAAACTCGGCAATGCTGTGCATGCATTAGTTATGTGGCCATACGAATGCTGCCATCACTCTTAACTAGTAGAGTTTTGAGAGACATATGCTTTGATAACGTATTCTATATTCGTTACTGGAGAACATCCTCCTCTCCATCAACCGAATACTCAAAAATAAGTGTATTATGTATATAGCCATCTACTTCAATAATATCCCGATTGAATATATGCTCTAAGATCATCTTTGTATATTATGACTGTATAGTGACCCCCCCCCCCCCCCCCAAGAAAGGTACAATATTGTAATTTTTACTCTAATATAATGGAACAATCAAGGTTAGATAAGCTTCTTCTTGAGGAAGAAGGGTTTGAGATGCTTGAAAAAGTGAAACGATAACAGAGAGACCTAAGAGCAAGTTTATTGATAGAACACTTAAGTGTCCCTTAAGTGGGCCATAATCAATTTTAACTATTAAAATTAAGGTAAAAGATTTTGTTAAGGAACACATAATTAAAGTGGTTTATTGGTAGTATCTTCATTAAAGTATCTTCATTCATTTCTTTCTACCCACAATCTATTAAAGACAACCATAATGTCAGTCTAACCATTTAAACATGTGACATGTGATGTTAAGGGACGTATCTTCGCTCCCTTCATTAAGGGACGTTGATTCAATTAATCTCTCTTTTCCATTTACTTTTAATTAAAATAAGATTAAGGGACATTGTTAAGGAACCACGGTAAACGTGCTCTAAAGGCCACCCTCTTGTTAGTTTTGTCGTTTATCTCCCTCATAGATGCTTCCCTGCACCATCTTCTCTATTAAAAGAGAAGTACCATTTTTATCAACTATAAAATAGTTATACTAAATCCATGAATTCAGTCACATTTTGATTATTTATATTAGTATAATTAATATATAACATTTCTAAAAGAATCTAAATAATTGTAACAATACTAATAACAAATCTATTTTAACTGTAAATGTAAATTTTAGTTTTAATAATAGCAAAATCTGTTGAAAAAAAATCTAACAAAATCTTCTTTTTAAATTAAATATTTTAATTAATACATTGATTAGTTTCGTAATTATTAGTATGATATAATTATAAATTAATTTAAATTTAAATTTTATCTTAAAAAATAAAACAAAATTATTTTCTAATTTTATAAATTTTAGAATTGTAGTCTATTATATTAAAATAATAAATGAATTACATATGAAAATTATATTAAATTGATAAACTAATATTTTTGGAATAATACTTTCATTTAAATAAATAAGTAAAACATCCTTAACCATTTAAAATGATTAAAATATTATTCACCCTTTAAAGATTAAAATTCGTAAATTATGTAATAATTTATATAAAAAATAAAATTGTTAACATATATTAAACTTTTATATTTAGAACTATATATTATTTATTTTTTATCTTTAAAATGACAAGAATATATTATCTAACAATGATTACATACAAATATAAAATAAAAATTATATATTTATAAAATGAAAGGTTACCGCACGGATGTGCGGGTGAAAATCTAGTTTTTTATTATTAGCAAAGATTCATCAAAAGAGAGAGAGAGAGATAATTAAGAGTTTTTAGATTTCAAACTATATACAAAACTGAGAAGATAGTTTAAATAACTGAGTCTTAGATAGATAATGTTTGCACTATGATCTACAACTCGTTAGTTATTGTCTGAAACTAGTCTCACATCCCGTTTACTTATTTATATTTGATTGTTAGTTGAGATTGTCATTATCCTTTTAGTAATTTATCATCTAAAAACCCACCAAGAACCCTAATACAACGACTATCATAAGATGTTCTAAAATATACTTATATTTGGAAATTAAATAGTCCTCCATGTCCACCGAATACAACTTTCTTAATTAAAAGCATGATACGAGTTACGCCTAATTAAATACGTTTACACCCGTGGGTTTTCGATCTGAAATAAGATTTTCAATTTTCTAGACATTATAATGACAGTAAATAAATACGCTCCTTTTATTAATTGTTTATTTGCATTTATGGATTTGTTGATTTTTTTTAATCCTCGAAGATCTTTTTAGAAATATTATTTCTCCGAATAGTCTTAGTTAATTGTTTATTCATTGTGTATTATCAAACGGATAAGTGTACTGATTAGTAGTTATTTAGAATTTATTTGTCAGTTGTGATCTTGTGAAGATCTCTCAATACTGCATAATCTAAAACCCCTCAAGAACCCTAATTCAGTCTCTACGTCCAAGGCCTATATATATATGTATAACAAGCTTTGATAAAACCCATAAAGAAAGGAAAAATAGAAAGAAAGAAGAGAATATATATATTATACCATGGAGAATATTGAAATGAGTAGAAGAAAAGTGATTGTATGCAGAGGAATATGGTATGCAATGACTCTCCTCTCACTCTTTGGCCTCTCCATATCACTCAATCTTCTCTGGCCACCTGGGGGAAAGTCACCAGCATTGTCTCGGTTCCTCAGGGACGGCGCGGTGAGTGCCACAACATTCTATGCAGTGACAGTACTCAGGTATCTCTTATTCACCGATTCTCCCTCAGCTAATAGCTACAAGGAGTTTACTACAGTGAAAGAGAGGATTCCTCAGCTTGTCTTTGCTGAGCTTACCTTATTTGTGTTACTGATGTCTACGATACTCTATTCGGGGTTGGTGGATCATGACGTACCGTTTGTGTTGTACACGTCGTTATTCACCATATCATTGTTCATCGGTGGGACAAGTCTGATTCAGCTATCAGATAAGTTTAGGATGGAGATGAAACATGCTTATATCACGCTTGTCTGCGGTTGTCTGTCTTGGCTTTTTGGCATTTATTTTTTATTTTACAGCGAATACAATTTCATAGTCACTGCGATTCTTATCGTAGTTTATTCTATGTTTGTCTCTTTTATCTTTATTTATAATTTAGACAGGAAGGAATTCTCTGTAAATTCCAGGGTTTCCCCTCTTCCTGCTTAATTCTCTTGCTCAGGAGACAAATGTTTCTTTATTGACTTGGTATAACTATATAGTGACCCCCAAGAAAGATACAATATTGTAATTTTTACTCTAATAACTGAACCAACTAGTTTAGATAAGATTCTTCTTGAGGAAGAAGCGTTTGAGATGCAAAACTTGAAAAAGTGAAACGATACTAGAAAGGCCTAAAGACATAAAGCTAAGTTGCACTACCCTCTTGTTAGTTTTGTCGTTTATCTCCCACATAGATGCTTCCCTGCACAATTTTTTTTATGATTAGCAAAGATTCATCAAAAGAGCGAGAGATAAGAGTTTTTAGGTTTCCATAATATATACAAAACTGAGAAGATAGTTTAAATAACCTGAGTCTTAGATAGATAATATTTGCCCTAACTTCATTTACACGTTCTGCAGATTTTCGAAGCTCAAGCTCCACACCCTGCAAATAATACATATTCATCCACATGTATGTTTTTGCATGAACATTGTAATATATGAACTGGGACTTGCCTCGATCTTTTCTTTCTTGGCAACTGCATCCCAGTCTTTGGTTCGAATCCCCATTTTCCAGTCAAGACTGACTATAGCAGTGCCATTGACTGTGTAATGTGACTGATCATGATGAGACGACAAACAAGCAAAGTATGTTCCTGTCTCGCTCGTTGTAAACGCAAACTGACCATGCGTCTCGTTTGTTTTCTTGTATAGTTCCTTCCCGTAAGGTGATGTTACCTATAACCACCAACGCGTCACACATGCACTTAATATATATAACTGAGTCCTACTTCTCTTACTCTACCAATACTAGAAGTTATATAGATATAACATTTGTAAACCGATCAATCTCTAGCACATATAGAAGTGGATGCATGGTTAGTCATATATATATGACTAACCATGAAAATTTACGGAGAATATGAAGTATGGTTGTGAATAATGATTGGTATAATAACATACTAGAAGTTATAGATATCATGTCTAAACCGATCAATCTCTAGCACATATATAAGTGGGTGCAGTCCATGAAGTATGGTTGTGAATAATCATAGGTATAGATTCATACATGAATATCAATCGTGGGACCAAATCCCAGGTTGTCTTGATCGATACAAAGATAATCGCCAACGACGACAACGTTGGCTTGGATCTCTTCGTAGACGCATTTCTCGCCGGAACTTGGAATCGTTAACCATATGGACTCCACCGCTGGTAAAAGAGAGCCACCGCATGCAAGGCAAATCAAACCAATGAATAGTAAAGTTGAGATCGTCATTGTTTGAGAGAGAGATGAGATTTAATTGTACGAGGGTTTTAAAAGGTCCTTAACTTTTTTTTATTTTATTTTTTTTCATTTAAAAAAAATTAAAAAAAAAAATTAAAAACCAACCAATCGTGGGCCGCCATGTGTCAGTGGGCTCACAAAACAGTTTAAGGACCGGTCTTTAAATAAGGGTTTTTAGGGAGGTGCTCTAACACAATGGCGTGTGGAGTTTGTAACTATTGGTAGATGATTTTTTTGTATCCAATCAGAAAAGTACATGTAGGATGTGATGAACCATGTGTGTTTACATACATGTTGACCAAGACAATATCATCCCAATAAAGAAAAAATTCAACAAAGATTTTTCAATTCCATAATGAGATTTTCTAATAAATAAAATTTATTTCTCTTACCCAATTTTATAAAATCACTTTTCTTTTTGGTATACATTATCATTTTTGCATATATTAATAATTATTTAATATGATTATTAATAGATATATTAACATTTAAATGTAATGATTCTCTCCACTATATCAAAAGTATAGTTTACTTTGTACATATCTTACATTTTATTAGACTCTTAGAACCTTTAGTATCCATCATCTTTGCTGAATGAATACAATATACCAATTCTACTGAAGTACTATATTTTTTGGCCATCACTAATTTCACTAAAGTATAGAAATTAAAATGTCTTTAACTGTTTACATCTATAAGCTAATATATACTCATAAATTATACAGATTATCAGGAAAGTTATGAATGAAACAAAATATTCTAAACCAACAGATAGCAAACCATGCTCAAGCTGAGGTCGGTATGAGGTACAATGACCAAATGAACACGAAGGTTTGACTTTTACAAAACATTGTGGAATAGTATGTATCATCAGATGATTCAGATGTCACTGGTAACAGAAGTGTCCAAGTATATTTTTTTTTTCAGAATGACCTGAAGATGACAACACAATTTATCAACGTTACTAGATGAACCTATAGTACATTTTGTATTTAGAGATAAAATGCATCGCCTGTTTTACAGCTTTCTTCCTAACGACTCACCATGGAAAAATGAAGTGTCATACACCAAACCAACCTCTAGAAAAATGAAGCTTTTATATTTATGGTTCCACCACATCAACTTTACAAAACCCACCTCTGAACCAGCACGAGCTGGCCCAGTGATACTTGAGGAAGCCAAAAGCTCCAATACGATCTCGGGTTCGACTCGCGCTGGCCACAACGAATTTAACATCCCTTCTGTTGGGGTCCTAGATTCCCTTTCGGGGATAGTTGGGAATGTGGCTGCCCAGATATAAAGCTACCAAAAAATAAAAATAAAAACCCACCTCTGGAGAAAATATATTCGATTTTATTTCATCGCAAACTATTCAATTTTCCAAAAGTCCAACAATTTAATCCACAAAAAAAAGAACTATAAATGAATGTAAAAAAAACACACACACAAAGACAGCAACTTTCTTTTTATTCTCCCCACTTGATTGCGAGAAAGAGAGATAAAGGTCGAGAAGGTCTTTTCATCTTCCTCCATCCTCATCGTTTCGCCTCTCTGCCCAGAATGCTCATCAGAAACAATCTCCTTTTTGTCTCCATGATGGGTTTGCTTTTCTAATCTCTGGCGAAAGAGAAGCCGAAACAGAGATCCAAAAGACAGAGGAGGGGTAAAAAAAACAGAGGAGAGAGAGAGAAGCTATCCATGGCTGCAGCTATGACCGAGAAGGAAGCTATGGTGGATCCTTTTTTGGTCGAAACTCTCCAGAATCCTCGTCATCGTCTCACCAGTTAGTCAATTCTCTCCCTAAACCCACGATTCGATTTCACTTTCCCTGTCTTTGTATTGATCTGATTCGTTCAATCATTAGTTATCTAGGGTTTGATAGAGTTGGGTAGTCATGGGTTTCTCTAAAGTTCAATCCTTTGTTCGTTTCAGTGTTTTGGTGATTAGGGTTTGGCTTACTTAGATCCATGGCATCATGAACATTGAAGCTTGAATAATCACTCTGTTTTGCATTACCTTTGGTCCTCTCTCTAAGCTCAATGAACATATACAAGTCATTTTGTCCTCAAATGTCAACACTTTTTTTCGTTTCCACAAAAGTTTAATAATTTCTATAACTGGAAAGATTCTCTTTAAATGTGGTTGATGGGTGATGATAAAGTTTACATCTTTTGCTGTTACGTGTTTCAGTTTTGCGTATGGAGCTCGACATACAAAAGTTCTTTCAAAACCCTGACCAGCTCCAGTTCGAGTTCCAGCCTTTTCCAACGTCTTACCTACGTCTCGCTGCACATAGAGTTGCTCAGCATTATGGACTAGTAACCATGGCTTTGGAGAACGGTAACGGTGCTGTAGATGGATCCGACAACAGAATCTTGGTGACCAAGACGGCTGAGAGTAGGTTTCCTTATGTCTGCTTATCTGAAATTTCTGTTAAGCAGCCTGAGAACGGTAGACCAGAGAGTTTCAAGATTGCGATCAAGCCTAGACCCAAGAGAGGATCTGGAAGCGGAGGTAACGGGTCAGGAGTACAGCAGAATCTTCTGAGAAGTGTTGAGGAGAGAAAAGAAGAGTATGATAAGGCTCGGGCTCGGATCTTTAACAGTCCTAGTAGTTCCGACTCTGAAGATTCTTCATCACTTCGAGCTCCTCCACCTCCTCCTGTTGAAGGTATTAACCGAAATGAGACTGAGGTGGCGGTTAGTAATAGCTCTGCTGATGCTGGTTCTCGGACTTCTAGAGTAGCTATTATCAGAGATAGAGAGAAAGATCGGTATGACCCTGATTATGACAGGAGCTATGACAGGTATGTCGTGGATCCTGCCTACAGGTAAAACCTTTTGCATCTCTTCTTGTAAAAGTCTAACATTCAAGAAACATAATATTAAAGTATAATGTGATGTCTTTGTTCTTGTGGTGATGTTTGTAGGTATGTTAGGGTCATGCCATCTGGTCAAAGCTTCAATCCGATGCCAATGCACATACCGTTTCACGATGGGGTTTTCCCGCAGATGCCAAGAGGTCATCAAGCTAATCTAAACTACGGGCATCCGGCTATGAGTCCCTTTATTAACAACCCTGCTGCTTATACACCGTGGCCAAACTTGCCCTCTATGAACTATGTGCAGTCGTTGAACCGTCCAGACTTCAGGTTGTTCATACTAACAGTTGTTGGTTTCGCCATTTGATTTATCCCTCATATTCATTGCTTACTCTTTCCGTTCTCTGCAGGCATCCTTCTGCAAGCAACCCCTGACGACAGTTTAGTGTTTTGAGTACTTCAATGTCTGTATTAAGAAACAGAATCTATAGATATTATTTAGCCTTTAGGAGCTCTCTGTTCTGTTCCGAACAGTGGCTGCTTCCTTCTTGTATAACAAGACATCTACTCTCTTTTGAATTTCTTTCTTAATTATATTATTATGGAACTTTGAATTAACCCTAACCAATCTTTGATGATGGCTTCCCCAGTCTTACATAGTTAATCAAATTGTTCAAAAGAAATTAGAATTTGGTTCTTAAATGAGATCTTTTCTTTATTGAAAAAACAGAGAGTTGGGTTTGGCTTAATGAGACAAGATCATGATAGAACACGCAAGTTATGAACCTACCACCACCATTTGCTTTAAATCATTACCCTCCTAAGTAACCTTAACTTTCATTATAGCAATTGATGGTAGTAGGTAATGATTAAAAAGAAGTGAGCACCATTTCTTAGATTCTGATTCTGCCTCCCATTGTTTATTTTGCTTTTAGTGGTTGCCTCATGTCATTTTTGTACATTGCCTCCAGATTCTTGATTCTTGTAATCTAAAACTTAAAGATGACGCAAAGTTTGAGCCATTTTTGTAGCTTCCAGTGTTCTTAATGAGAATTCACTGCTAAATCTAAAAAAAATAAAGAAGCAAAAGGCAGGAAAATGGGAACAAAGAACATTGTCATGCAGAGATTCTAATCAAAGATCGATCCATTTTCCAACCTTGAGTGTGTACTTAACAAAATGTACAAGAATTCATATTTACAATGAATCATAAAGTATAAGCTACAAGGGTTAAAAACCAGTCATGATCTGAAAGAGATTTAGACACGTAATTGGATCACACTCAGTGTTAACTAGATAAAGACTGCAAAGAACTTGTATCATTGTTCTTGAAGACTACATTTTGAACATGTAATGAAGGACTCAAATAGGGATGGTCACAATTTTTTTTGATCAACAGCTAGTACTTGGCCTAAATTGACCAGGCGTTACTCGAGTTGGGAATACAGTCAAGACTGTTCTTCCTCCATTAGCCTTGGAAAGACTAAATCATACGATTATATCAGTGACTCGGCATAAGCCAACTTTTGGCGGGTGGAGTCCAGGCTTGTGTAGTAATAATTGAACTGAAAACTAAAAAGATTGAAAGATGTTTGAAATAAAAAAAAGTTACTAATTTGTCAGAACTACGCACCATGAGGAGACGGCTCTTAGCATAACAAAATTTACAAATCGCTGGTCCAATCATCAATGAGTTGAGAACGCTCTTATTTACTTCTGAGATTCGTTATAAATTTGAACTTCTGGAAGATAATTATAAACTAGGTTTCTTTTTTAATCCGGATATCCGACGAATCGTAATCCAACGGACTATCCTCGAGACTCGTGATCAGCTCGGCGTCAGTAGACTCGATTATTTGCCAGAGAGAAATTAGATATGCTTGTCACCTAACCACACACTAGATAATCTGAGAACATCGCACCGCAACGATTAGATTCATTGCGACATCAGTGCTACCACACTGATCACTAACTCGTAGTTAATTATAATGATTTCTTAATCTGCTTGTAAAACCTAAACGACAAGTAAAATGAAACGGAGGGAGTAGTTACTTATAATAAAACTAACGTAATACTATTACTAACGTAATACTGTGAACAAGTCATTTGTCAACAAATAATTAAGGCCCAGTTAAATATGGGTTAACTTGCAAGCAAAGACCTAAGCATTCATTGATGTACAATTAGTCAATCCAATATAATATAGATTAATTAACATGTAAACGTTACTAAAATGAGAGACTGATGAGACTGTGATGGAACCATATACTGATGCACGGTATTGTTGTGAAAACATGTCGTCTTTGTGAAACTCTCCTATCCATGACTTGTTTTTGTGTCCAAGTAAACTGTAAACATGCTTTCTCGGGGCTTGAGTTTGATCTAAGGCCCATTTTTATGCTCTAGTGGGCTAAAACGAAAAAAAAGTTTTGACCTAACAAAGTCTCGATTTGTGGCTGTTTGGAAAACCGGAAGCACATTATTACTAGGTTGTTTTTGCCCTTCAAAAGAATTGTAGAATCGTGATCCAAGAAATTGGAAGCAGGCCATGATTTAATATGATGAATCAATCAATAGGAAGGCAAACGAACGAACCTGATTTAACCTTTTTATTGGCTCAATATCTAATTAAAAGGCACCATCGCCTATTGAGTAAAGACCCAGAAGCTGAGGAAGGTTGATAATAAGAACTCTTTAAGCATCTCAGCACCCTTTATCCCTTCATTTTTGAAAGGTTTGCCTTTAACAGCCCTTTATCCCTTCAAATTTTAAAGGAGTGATGTGTATTTCAAATTGAAGGTGCACTATCACTCCTTCAAAACAACTATTCATTTTTCATTTTAGTCCCTCAACTATATATGTTTCGATAATTGCATGAATAACTTTTAATATCATATTTTAGTACTTATCTGTTTTTCTTAATAATAATTTCATATTAAAATTATTTTATAATACTTATATATACTGTTTATAGTTCAATTTGACTATATATTATTTATTTTTCAAAAAAAAAATTATTTTAATATGTTTCAAATAGTATGTTTTGTTGATTTTTTGAATATTTAGTGGTTATAGTTAATTATCAATAATATTGAGGACTAAAGTCTAAATTACTAATTCTTATAAAAATAAATTTGAAGGTCACCCATTGGAGAACCACCCCTTCATCCCTTCATTTTAAAGGGAGACCCCACAAAAAATGAAGGGGCTTGTTGGAGATGCCCTAAGTTTAGGTGACTCCAACCTAGCCCTGCAAGTTCTGTTTTCCGAAACCGAACCGAATCATCGATATTCGGTTAACCAAAGTTTTGAAACCAATTCCGAGATTAGCCGAATTAAGTTTCGGTTCCGTTCGGTTATCGATTATTTTTGGTTTTCACTTTTTTTTTTTTTTTTGTCGACAATCTTTCATATTAAAAGCCATTAAGGCTAACTTTTACAAGACAGATTTAGTATGAGACAAGCCCATCAATAAGATTAAAAAGACAAAACCCAAATTTAGGGATAAGGATGAAAATTTTAATTAACACGTGTCTTTTTTCTTTTGCGGTTAAGAGCAAGCCACATCTCCATTGTTTCTGCCACATGCTAAGAAGCAGAAGAGACCATTGTCATGAAAGCTTCGCCGCTCCGTCGCATCACCGCCTTGGCTGTGTCACTAGACTTAGGGTCTGGAAGCTTTAAACTCCATGAGACCTAAGAACAACATACCAATCTGCTATTTTCACCTTTGAATATCTCCGGCTTAAAGATTGACCTTGCTGAACCCTTGGTACAAGTTAACCCCACAGAAGATCGAGGCATCACAACTCTTCAGGGACTCATCAAACGCGACGAAAATCACTGATTCTTCATGCAAAGCATTCGAATATCTGAAACACTTGTCGAATCTAGCATATAGAAACTCTGCTCATAACACTTTTTCAACAAAAGCAAAGATTATACTTATATGAAGAGACGACCAAGCATAACCCAAAAGAAAGCAAGAAACCAATCAAAATCCGGGTTTAAACTTTCCGGTAAGACGGAAAGAGGATCGAGCCCTCAAAAGGTGAAGAGAAGAGATAAGAGAAAGAGAAATACAAACATAACATAGAACCGGACAAGCCGGACTTAAATCCGATTTGAGATCGGAACCAAAAAACAAAAAAGAGATGGTGACCGACAGCAGTAAGGCCGTCGGCCACCGTAACGGTGATTTGTTAAAAGTAGCTCTAGAGAGATGTCAGAGAAAATAGACCAGAGAGAGATCTTTTGGTTTTCACTTTTACTTCAGAAAATAACTGATTCTTTTTTTTCGATTAATTTCAATATAATTTTCTAAAATAATCAGAATTTTCCATTAAACTCAGTTATTTTGGTTTTCGTTAAATTTGGTTATTTTAGTTATTTTAGTATCAAAACCAAACCGAACGGAAGATCGAATTATTATTCAAAATCTTACCTAACTGAAACCGTAACCAAATCAAAAACGAAAATTTATGTTCGGTTCGGTTCGGACAAAAAGTGCAGGCCAACTCCGATCAATCAGAATCTGTGACTCTGAGTAACATATGGACACAGCTTCAACTCCATGAGTGGAGAGAAGTACTAACTATAAAGGCTACCTGATCTAAATAAAACAGAAAACATAAGTAAAAACACATTAGAGACTTTAGAGTTTTATACAAATAGGAACTAACTCTTTGTTGTTAACTGGCATGAATTTTCTATTACATCACTAAAAGAAAAACGTCAGTCCATTGCAATGGAAGCTGTTGGGAAAATTGATCATTTTTACATATTTATCCAAAAGAAAAAAGAAAAAGAGCAGGTCAGGTGGGTGAGAAGAAGGGTTTTCAAAAGTGCGTCGCTTCTAATCAACATTCACTTTGTTCCCACGAAAACAAGCAATTCACTCAAACGTGAAAGCAAGTTTTCCCTTACATTTTTGCTTCTTTCACTCTTAAGCAATATCTCAGACCCCAACAAACACATCTCTTTAATACTTCCACTCATCTCTTCTTGTCTGATCCTTAACCACCCTTGTCTTTCTTGATTCCAGGTTTGTTTCCATTTCTTCTTCTTTATGGGTTTGTTTGTTCACTGTTAATGTAACGGTTCTTACTTATCTACTACCACACAAAACCTCTGACTTTCTGACTAATTTAGATCTGCGGTTTTACAATAGAAAAGAACTCAACTTTCTTTCCGAATCCAGCTTCTTTTTTTCAGTTTCTGAGTCTTTCAGCTGAGAGATCCAAGCCACTCTTTAAAAAGTTCTTTTTTTTTTCTTTTTTATATCAAATTTCAAGTTTTTTCCTTGCTCTGTTATTAGCTAATGTGGCATTATTCATGGCTTTAATATAATGTCTGAATCCCAAAATCTTGCAGTTCCAATGAGAACAAAACATTAAAGATTAGTGATCATATATATATATTGATCTCGTGTGCTTATCTTCCTTTTGTTGAAGATAAACTGATAAGTATGAGCATAAGAGATTCTTTTGTTTTTGTGTCATCATCACCACAACTCTAGTGTTCCTTTTTGTAGCTGTTACCTTACTTTGAGGCTTTTTTATCTTCTTTTAGATAATCTAATAACACCGCCTGAGCTGAATAAGAATCTAACCTTTCTCTTATAGGAAGCTAGCTACTCTTGGTTTTATTTTGCATGTGGTGATTATGGATACGGAGTCTTGGAAGTTTCTCAGAAGTGTTTGCCTTCTTTCTTTCCTCCTTGGCTCTTGCTTTGTCTATCAAAGCCTTCGTGTTGTTGTTGCTCAAGAAGATCAACAAGATACACAACCAGCCGTGACTTTGCAAGTTAATGCTTCTAATGGAGCTGGACGACTCATTCCTGATACTCTTTTCGGCATCTTCTTCGAGGTTTGCTAACATTACAAGCCTCCCAACACATCAAGTTATGGTTTAGACTTTTGGGTTTTCTTTAATGCTATATGGTCAAAATCATTTGCAGGAGATAAACCATGCTGGTGCTGGTGGATTATGGGCTGAACTTGTTAGCAACCGAGGTTAGAATCTTAGCTATCTAATCGTGAAAAGCCATGTAAACTAGTCTTTGTTGAGATTAGATAACTTACTCTAAACAAAAAATTAACAGGGTTTGAAGCTGGTGGGCAGAACACACCGTCTAATATATGGCCTTGGTCCATTGTTGGTGATCAGTCATCCATATATGTAGCTACTGACCGTTCCTCATGCTTTGAACGGAATAAAATCGCTTTGAGAATGGATGTGCTCTGTGATAGCAATGGTTGTCCATCAGGAGGTGTTGGAGTTTATAACCCTGGTTACTGGGGCATGGTGAGTCTCTCCATTGTTAATACTTTTACTGCTAGGTTCTACTGTTTCCTCTCAGTGTCAACAGTATAAGTTGTTCAATCCTCACTTAGAATATTGAAGAAGGAAAGAAGTACAAGGTGGCGTTTTATGTGCGTTCAACTGGTGACATTGATATGTCTGTGTCGTTGACAAGCTCGAATGGATCAATGACTCTTGCTTCCGAAAAGATCACGTGAGAAACACTTTCAGATTCTTTAGTTTTAAGTATGAATACGTTTCTGTTGTTGTTGTTGTTGTTTCATCTTCCATTTGTTTCAATGTAGAGCCTCTGCTTCTGATGTTTCGAAATGGATTAAGAAGGAGGTTCTTTTGGAAGCAAAAGGTACTGATCATGGTGCAAGGCTTCAGTTAACAACAACCAAGAAAGGTTCAATATGGATTGACCAAGTCTCGGCCATGCCAGTGGATACTTACAAGGTTCTTTCTGCTTCTCCATAGAGCCTTGACATGAAAGATTGATGATTATTAATAGATACTTACAATCTCTCTTGGTTGATTGCAGGGACATGGCTTTAGAAACGATCTTTACCAAATGATGGTTGATATAAAACCCCGCTTCATCCGTTTCCCAGGTAATATTGTAAGACTAGTAGCATTTTGTTGCGTATGCACCTAAATTTTATTCATTCACTCTGGATCTTTGTGGACTTAGGTGGTTGTTTTGTCGAGGGTGAATGGTTAAGTAATGCGTTCCGCTGGAAAGAAACTGTTGGGCCTTGGGAAGAGAGACCTGGACATTTTGGTGATGTTTGGAAGTATTGGACTGATGATGGCCTTGGCCACTTCGAGTTCTTTCAAGTGAGAGACTCTTATAACTTCTTCCTATGTGTAGATTCTATGAAACTATGCAGTTTTACATCTGTAATGACCCCCTAAGCTCTAACAAATGTCAAATAAATATTCTTGTAGTTGGCAGAAGACATTGGCGCAGCCCCAATATGGGTGTTCAACAACGGTATTCTTGTAACACAATTTATCTCTCTTTTGTATTCCAAATCCATGGAATAGTCTTCACAAGTGCTTCACCTTTATGCAGGGATTAGTCACAATGATGAAGTTGAAACTGCCAGTATCATGCCCTTTGTTCAGGAAGCACTTGATGGTATCGAGTTTGCTAGGGGAGATGCTAACTCTACATGGGGATCGGTTCGAGCTTCAATGGGACGCCAAGAACCTTTCGAACTAAAATATGTTGCTATTGGGAATGAGGATTGTGGAAAGACTTACTACAGAGGTTCTTTGCATTTCTCTATGATTGCATTTTAGATTTGACTTATACTTTATTGAGTTCTTTGGTACTAAGTAAGAGTACAACTTTACAGGGAACTATATTGTGTTCTATGATGCTATCAAAAAGGCCTATCCAGATATCAAAATCATCTCCAACTGTGATGGATCATCTAGTCCGCTTGACCATCCTGCTGATTACTATGATTTTCACGTAAAAGCATCCGTTCTTAAACAGAAACTTTGAAATGTTTCTTCTGTGTGTGTTCTGTCTGAAAGAAAGTGTTTTCTTTTGTCACAGATATACACTTCTGCTAGCAGTTTGTTTTCCATGAATCATCAATTTGACGGCACTTCACGCAAGGGTCCAAAGGTGTGGTGAATAGATTATATGAAGCTTTTCAGCGTTATCTTGCTCACTCGTGTAAGTTTGTTTGCAGGCTTTTGTGAGTGAATATGCTGTGACTGGAAAAGATGCTGGTACAGGAAGCCTTCTGGCCGCTCTTGCAGAAGCTGCGTTTCTCATTGGTCTTGAAAAGAACAGGTTTCTTCAACTTTCCTCCTCTTCTAAGGCTATGAGCTAAAGATCTTTTGATGCTTTCTTTGTTGCAGTGACATTGTGGAAATGGCGAGCTATGCACCACTCTTTGTGAACACAAACGATAGACGGTAACTCTCGTTCTGTTGCTATTATTTAATCAGGAAGCTAAGACAACAACAATCATCTCGAGTTCTTGAATTGGTTTTTAGGTGGAACCCTGATGCAATAGTCTTCAATTCATCTCATCTATATGGAACTCCTAGCTACTGGGTCCAACGGTTCTTTTCTGAGTCAAGCGGATCAACTCTTCTCACTTCAGAACTCAAGGGAAACTCTTCTTCTCTTGTAGCATCTGCAATCTCCTGGAAAAACAATAGCCAAGAGTACATACGCATAAAGGTAAGCCTAGAGAAACATCTGCAGAAAGTTTAAGGCCTGAGTTGTGTAACTTCCAAATTCATTTGCAGGCTGTAAACTTCGGAGATACCTCAGTAAACCTGAAGGTGTTGGTTACTGGATTGGATCCGAACGTGATGAAAGTTTCAGGATCAAAGAGGACAGTACTTACATCTACAAATGTGATGGATGAAAACTCCTTCACACAGCCAGAGAAGGTAAGTCGAGACATCATCACAGCTTTGAGTGTTGTTCATGTTCTTACTGCTTAGATCAAATTTGGTTTTTGCAGGTTGTGCCACAAGAAACCTTGCTAGAGATGGCTGAGGAGGATCTTACCGTTGTTCTCCCGCCACACTCGTTCTCTTCATTTGATTTGTTGAAGGAGGCTGCAAAGATAAGAAAGCCAGTTTCTGATTCTTCTTCTTCCTATCAGTAAACTTCAACTGTGTGAAGAGACACGATGATGATGACAAGGAGTATTAGAAAACTTCATGTTAAGGGTCTCTTGTGATTAAGAATACTAATTATATATGCGTACCCATGTGTATAAATGGATCAAATAGTTTGGTGAATAAAAGCTACTTTCTTAAATCATGAACATGGATAACTTGATATGTACGTAACAGAATGTTAACGAATGTAATTTGAATTTAATCACACAAATGATACAATAGAATAACAATAAACACTTACATTATAACAAAATATGTAAAAATACGTACAAATCCAAAAAAAATAAAGAGATTTGAAATGGAATCTCTTTGTTGGAAACAAACTCAAAGACCGGACCTGAACGGTACTTTCGTTGCCGGAAGCCATCTTTGTCCGTCAATAAACGGTTTAACAGTAAACCTATTCGCTTCCTTCTTACTTAAAAACCTCAACCCCTTCCACGTAACTCTATTCTTCGTGGACGCACCAGCGCCAAAGTTTTTATACTCACCGTAAAATATAGTATCCGGAGCCGAGTCTCCGATCCACGGCAACCAACCTTTCGGATCAATAAACCTATGTAGAGACGAATCCATTATCACCGTCGTGGAGAAGTTCTTCCACGGCCGACCTAAAAACGTCTGAACACCTGTTAGGTCACCTAGAGGAGATATGTTGCAATGGTGAATCGAGATTCCTGTGTTCTGGTTCGGGTCTTTCCGTCCTTGAGCAGTGATTGTGTTCTTTTGTCCCTTCATTGGTCGACGAGGGCGAATCTTGCAGTTTTGTAGAACGGAAGCTGCATTACCGAAGATGAAATCAACTGTTCCTATTATGGTGCAGTCACGGTAGTATTGGCGTTGTGCGTGCACGTAAAGAGTGTCTTGGTATGCGTTCATTGTGCATCGGTAAAAGGCGGTCAGGTCTGCGCTTACCATTAGAGCCACGGCTTGGTGTTTGGATGGACCGGCTGTGTTGATGAAGCCCATGTCTCTTGCCATAAACCCTTTCCCGAACACAGCTGTTGAAAAAAGTAATATAGTAATGTCAAACCTGGTTTCTTGAAACATAGCAAAGTATTAAACTGGTTTCTTGGGGTGCCAAGTAATGATTATATATCTTTCTTGGGAAGATTAGTTCATATAAGATTTATTTTGGTTATTATCTAGCCACAAAACAAGCATTGAAGTCAATTTAATCAGGGTTTCACTGTTTTTCTAATCCCTTCTCCACACATAGCATTCAAGCTGAGCATATCAACAGAGCAATTGAACCCTTTGTTGGATGACAAGGGTTAAGATTCATCACAGATTTTCAATCTCAAGCAATGACAATGAGTGAATTAAACTTTCTATAGAGATTTCCCTTTAATTTCTAATGTCTGACAAATGATAGTTTTTATCAGTATTTCTTGAACCAAATTTTACTTTAGGACTGGTATTAAACCGTTTTATCCTACTTAGATCAACAAACGAGATCTTAATACCATGTTAATGCTTTCCAACTCAAAACCAAAACCAAATTTCATTGAGTAAATTGACAACATTTCTTATATCTAGTTTAAATTTTTTTAATGTGAGCTACGCAATTGATTGTTTTTCCAGTTAGCAATTTAAAAAAAAAAAATCTAAATATTCATAGATTAGTTGTATGTCATGTTAGGTTTTTGGAGCATAAAATAATTGGTAAAAAAAACAACCAAAGTTCTATTTTTTGTAGAAAAAGAAAGAGAGACTTACCAAATGTGGCGCTCTGGAAAGTAGGAGTTCCATCAACGACATTGAGTCTACTAGAGACAATACTCTTGCTCTCTCCATCTCCAACCATGACAACATTCCACGTGCTCTTCTCCACTTTCACGTTCTCAAAATAAACTCCTTTCTTCACATATATAACCGTCCTCTTCTTACTCTTCTCAGGCACATCCTTTAACGCCCTACGTATCGATCTATACTTCCCCGATCCATCCTTAGCCACCACAATATCTGCCACCTTCCTCAAATCCGTGCTCTGCAACAGTCTCCTTCCCACGTTAAAGTCCACCGCCACCTCAGAACTAAGCAGACGCCTCCGGAGTTTGTAGGAATCGGCAATCTTACCTAGTCATGTGATGATCATTAAGGAGTTATGTTATAGTTCACGGATTTTCAACTCAAAACTATTAATTATTGATAAATTGACTATAACTTTTATATATATTAGTTTATTAATTTTGTAACTACCAATGTAAAACTTCATTTATTCACTAACATTTCCAACTCTCAATGTGATAACATATTAAGAACCACCGCGTCAACACTAAGCAACTCTTGCAAGAGTTTTGAAAGAGTCAATGATTTTACTTGGGTTATTGTTATATTTCTTGAGTGTCCAACTTAAAACTAATTGACTATAAAATAAATTGATTCTAACCATTTACAACTAGTTCATTAAGTTCCTAGTTACCAATGTGAGGTTTCATTCATTCAATAATAATTCACTCATTAACAGTTTCAACTACCAATGAGATACTATACTAAGATCGGCCACGTCCACACTAATCAGATGCCTTCAGAGTTTGAAGGAGCCAGCAAACTTACCTAGCCATGTGATGATCGCTAAGGCGTTACTCGTCATCTCAGTTGCGTTCTTGAGCTGACTTTCTCCGTACGTCTTAGATTCAGCCAACGTCTCCACGCATGTGTCCTGGCACGTCTCGGCTGAGCTCAGCCATGTACGTAGGTCTTCCACTAGCTCAGGTAACGTGACGTCACCGTGTTCTGAGGATGTTAACGTGTCGTTGAGGTTATCTATCGTTAGGTCAAGAAGCTCAACGCAAGCACTCATGCTTGTGCTGTCTCCAGAGGAAGAGAACGCGTTACGAGCTTTTGAAACTTCTGCGATTGTGATCTTGACCGCGTATATGAAAAGCTCTTCTGGATTGAGACTGCTTGCGTTTGGAGCCGCTCCGACCGTTTCGAAACACTTGTCTTTGTGTAATGTAACGTCGCAAACGGCTTTAACGGAGACGGAGATTGAGTCATCGTTGACGTTTGTCTCCACGGTCGTTGACTTCTTGTTAGCCGTGGTTCCGAAGACGGCTCCTAGCACGATTCCGGCGAGAACGAGTAGTGATACGGCGATGATTGTGATTCTCTTCCTCGTCTCGCGACGAGCTTCGAGCATTGCATGTTCACGCTCGTCGACTTTGCCGTATGTGGATGACATTTTCTTTATTTTGAAGTTGATCGTTTCTTGTGTTTGGTTTGGTGAGATTAGAGACTCGATATAAATACATAGATGTATAATAATTCGAATAAAAATAACAACTTACGTGCAAGACACAAAGAGGATCATTAGAAATAATTAAATTAAAATGATCAAGAATGTATATAAGTGGTTCTCATGTTTATAAACGTATATATGTCGGTGATATTGAAGTTAAACTTGATTTTGGGCTTTTGCTTGATTATGGGTTTATAATCTAAAATCTCTTATTGGACTAAACCCAAATTAAGCCCATATTCTAGAAGTTTTAATTTGATAAAAAATCTAGAAAGTAAGGAGGTTGTGGTAGAAAAATCTAGATATTTTTGTAAAAAATCTAGATATTTTTGTAAAAAATCTAGATATTATGATAGAAAAATCTAGATATTATGATTAGGTTTGTAAGATATTTTGTACTTTTGGAGCCTATAAATAGCTCATTCCTCTCTCATTTGTAACATAAGAAGTTGAATAATAATAAGAAGTTTTCTTTGAGAAAGAAAGAGTGTTCCACCCAAAGTTCTCTAAATCTCTTTGAGAGTTCTTCCACATTAATCTTCATACTTAGAAATTCTCTTGACTCTTTCGGGTTTCTCGGGTATTACGGTCTTGGGCTAGTGTTAAACACTATAAGGATTTTTTCTTTACATGGTATCAGAGCTATTCTAATCTTGTCCTTAATCAAGATCGATTTAAAGAGAGCTCGGGTTTATTCTAAGTATGGAATCAACGGGTCGTGTTGTTGGATTGGGAATGGAAATCTTAAACCAATCTAACTACCGGTTATGGAAGTCATGCATGGAGTCATACTTGGTGAGTGAGGACTTATGGGATGTCGTCGGTGGTAGTAGCACAATACCACCAAGGGGAAATGCTGCAACCGCGGAAGCGACAAAGGAGTGGACACGGAAGAATGCCAAGGCGGAGTTTGCTTTGAAGAGGTCCATATCTTCAAGCATATTTGAGCATGTCTCAAAGTGTACTTCTGCTAGTTCAATTTGGCAAGCATTAGATCAATTGTTCAACAAGAAGAATGAGGCCAGGCTACAACTATTGGAGAACGAGCTTGCAAATGCAAAGCAGGGGGAGTCTTCAATCTCAGTTTTTTTCATTAAGGTGAAAAATCTATGCTCTGAGATTAATACTCTAAATCCAGAGGAGTCTATTTCTGAATCACGGTTAAAGCGGTATATTATTCAAGGTTTACGGCCCGAGTATACACCGTTTGTGACTTCAGTTCAAGGATGGGCTACACAGCCTTCCTTGGAAGAGTTTGAAAATCTGCTAGCTTCGCAAGAGTCCCTAGCCATGCAAATGTCAGGAGTCAAAATCACGGATGACTCGGGAAGTGCATTTGTAGCCCGGAGACAACAAAACTTTAAGGTTAAAACGAGAGATGGTTTTCCAAGAAACAATGATGGACCTTCCATAGGAGATAAGAAAAAATTCAAGTGCTACCGGTGTGGAAAGCTTGGGCATTTCAAAAAGGATTGTCGAGTCAAGTTGAAGGAAACAAATATGGCGGAGAAAAGAAGTCATACTGAAGATGAAGAATGGGGGAAATGCTTCACGGTGGAAGCTGCACATCCAGGTACATCCACAACTAAAAATTTGGGAAATGATTGGATTGTGGATTCGGGTTGTAGCCATCATATTACCGGAGATGAGAAGTTATTTTCTAGTCTTCAACATCATGACGGGAAAGAAGCCATTATTACTGCGGACAATTCAATCCATCGAATTGAGAAGGAAGGGACCGTTGTCATCAAAGGAGATGATGGAGAACCAATCACCCTCAAGAATGTTTACCATGTCCCTGGAGTTAAGAAGAATCTTCTTTCGGTGGTGAATGCGGTTGACTCAGGTAACTATGTTCTATTTGGTCCAAGAGATGTTAAATTTTTAAAGAATATTAAAGAGTTAAAGGCGGACGTTGTTCACACTGGAGCACGGGTTAAGGACTTATATGTTTTATCGGCGTCACATGCCTATGTGGAGAAGATGAGTACAAATGATAATGCTTCTATTTGGCACGCAAGACTTGGTCATATCAATATGACCAAGCTAAAAGTAATGGTGAATAAAGACTTGGTTCACGGGCTCCCAAAGTTGAAGATTCAAGATGGAGGGAAAGTTTGTGAAGGTTGTCAATATGGAAAGTCACATAGACTTCCATTTGATCAATCAACCTCAAGATGCAGTGGTCCTTTGGAGAAGGTTCATAGTGACTTAATGGGTCCAACAACAACATCCTCCTATTCCGGATTCCGTTATATGTTGTTGTTCGTAGATGATTTCTCACGGTACACTTGGGTATACTTTGTGAAGGAAAAATCAGAGGTATTCCAAAGATTCCAAGAATTCAAGGTTACCGTGGAAGGAGAGCTTGGTCGGAAGCTAAAGACTCTTAGGACGGATAATGGAGGAGAGTTCATGTCAAAGGAGTTTCTTTCTTTTTGCCAAAAGAATGGCATTAAGAGAGAATATACATGTCCATATACACCTCAACAAAATGGAGTAGCAGAAAGAAAGATTAGGCATATAACCGAGACGTGCAGAAGCTGGCTACATGACAAGAATTTACCTAAAGCCTTATGGGCAGAAGGAATGATATGTGCAGTCTATGTCATCAACCGGATGCCACTTAGTCCAAACAACATGAAGTCTCCTTATGAGATGATTCACGGAAAGAAGCCAACGGTGAAGCATCTGAGGATATTTGGATCAGTCTGCTATGTCCATGTGTTCGACTCTCAAAGAACAAAGTTAGAAGCAAAGGCAAAGAAGTGTATCTTTGTCGGTTATGATGAACAAAGGAAAGGCTGGAGGTGTATGGATCCGGAGACACATAAATACACAGTGTCTCGTGATGTTGTCTTTGACGAAGTATCATCTTACTATGGACCACCTCAAGTCTTGGTTGAGCAAGATGTCTCAGGGTCTTCCAAGACTGGTGAACAAGTTATTCAAGTTCAGAGTGAGTATGAAAGTCTTGAAAAGGAGAATCAAGGTGAAAGGGGGAGCATTGACCAAGATGAAGAAGAGGAACAAAATCATGGTTCCATTGCCAACCAACGACCAAAAAGAAACATTGTCAAACCCGCTCGGTTCAGAGATGAAAGGTTTGTCACCACGTACTCTTGCTACTTTGCAGCTCCTTTGGATGAAGATGAGCCATCATCTTACAATGAAGCAAAAGGAGTTGCGGAATGGGAGACCGCAATGAAGGAGGAGATGGATGCTCTCATAAAAAATGAACTTGGGATTTAGTTCCGAAACCCAAGGATACTCAACCTGTTTCTTGTAAATGGGTGTATCGACTGAAGCGAAAAGCAGATGGGAGCATTGATAGATATAAAGCAAGGTTGGTTGCTCGAGGGTTCTCTCAGAAGTATGGAGAAGATTATGAAGAGACCTTTAGCCCAGTAGCAAAGATGACTACGATACGCTCACTCTTATCTCTAGCTGCAAGCTTTGGATGGAGGTTATGGCAGTTAGATGTGAAGAATGCATTTCTCTATGGTGAGCTAGACAAGGAAATATTTATGGAGCAGCCACCTGGTTTTGAATCACGAGAACATCCTAACCATGTGTGCAAGCTTAAGAAGGCCTTGTATGGGTTAAAACAAGCTCCGAGAGCTTGGTATGGAAAGCTTGCTCAATATCTTCAGTTTTGTGGCTATACAGCATCAAATGCTGATCCAAGTCTATTCTTCAAGAAGAGTGGAAGAGTTCACGTAGTAGTCCTCCTGTACGTGGACGATATGATCATCACCGGAAATGATGATGCTGAAATTGCTCGCCTACAAGAGGATATGTCGATAAGGTTTGAGATGAAGAAGTTAGGTGAGCTGAATCATTTTCTTGGCCTAGAGGTCGAAAGGGTTAAGGATGGTATATTCATCGGCCAACAAAGTTATGCAAGAAGGATTGTTGAAAAGTTTGGAGTACACCAAGGAAAGGTACGTTCTACTCCAATGGATACTAACATGAAGCTTAAGCGTGATGAAGGATCCTTGTTACCCGATCCTCGAATTTATCGCTCTCTTGTTGGAAGTCTTTTATACTTAACCATTACAAGACCAGATATTGCCTTTACGGTTGGTCTTGTTAGTCGGTTTATGCAGGAACCAAGGAAGCCACATCTAGAAGCAGCAAAGAAGATATTAAAGTATGTGAAGACAACTCTTGGCATGGGTTTGATGTACAAGTATAATGCCAAGGTTTCTCTTCATGGTTTCATGGATGCTGACTTTGGTGGAGACTTAGATGATCGAAAGTCAACTTCAGGTTTTGTGTTCTTATGTGGAGACACAAGCATTTCATGGTGCAGCAAGAAACAAGCAACCGTGTCATTATCTACCACTGAAGCTGAGTATAAAGCTTCAGCACTCGCAGCTAAAGAATGCATATGGCTTCGAAGACTCCTTGAAGACTTGTTGGAGCCAATCAATAAATCTGTTGCCATATATGGAGATAACCAAAGTGCCATTAAGCTAGCCAACAACCCTGTTTTCCATGGAAGGACAAAGCACATTGAATTGGAACATCATTTTATAAGAGAGAAGGTGCTTGATGGAACAATTGAAGCATTGGAAGTTCGAAGCGAGGACAATGTTGCGGATATCTTCACCAAGTCACTACCAAAAGGTCAATTCGAGATACTTCGCTCGAAGCTCGGAATGGTGGACAAAATCAAGTTTAAGGGGGAGTATTGAAGTTAAACTTGATTTTGGGCTTTTGCTTGATTATGGGTTTATAATCTAAAATCTCTTATTGGACTAAACCCAAATTAAGCCCATATTCTAGAAGTTTTAATTTGATAAAATATCTAGAAAGTAAGGAGGTTGTGGTAGAAAAATCTAGATATTTTTGTAAAAAAATCTAGATATTATGATAGAAAAATCTAGATATTATGATTAGGTTTGTAAGATATTTTGTACTTTTGGAGCCTATAAATAGCTCATTCCTCTCTCATTTGTAACATAAGAAGTTGAATAATAATAAGAAGTTTTCTTTGAGAAAGAAAGAGTGTTCCACCCAAAGTTCTCTAAATCTCTTTGAGAGTTCTTCCACATTAATCTTCATACTTAGAAATTCTCTTGACTCTTTCGGGTTTCTCGGGTATTACGGTCTTGGGCTAGTGTTAAACACTATAAGGATTTTTTCTTTACAGGTGAAACATATTTGTTTTTCCGATTGTTGCAACTATATTTTGTGTAATTAGCATTGGGCACTATTTATTTTTATTTGATAGAATTATCCCGAAAACCCACAACTCAATATTACAATATTTATTGGATTATAATGTCAACTTTGGATGATATTATATACTTTCAAATCAAGCTGTCAATGAATCTTAAATAGAATGCCAGTTTACAAAATCAATGAATATAGATGTTTGATACAAATTAATTTTGATTAATTTGTTTTTCTGTACGTTGTCGGCTGTTTTTTTATTCATGCAGCTCCTGTAAGAGACCCATTAAACCTTCTTTTGGTTGACAAAAAGAAAAAAACTTTTGTTGAGCAATGACATATGCTAGTCGTACATGCACAAACTATTGGCCTTTTATTTAAAACTCTTTAATCTAAGCCAAAATACAATATCAAACCAAACCATCTACCATGACGCTCAACGATTTAGGGTGAAAACCATACGGGTTTATAAGTTTTATGAATTCAACGTTCCACCTATATCAGGTTTATAAATTTTACTAGCACGGTCATACTTGCTCGTGCAACATGTGCTGAAACCGGTTTTAGCTAGAAGAGCAGACCATGACTTTCGGAAAACATAAGGGTTACTAAAGGCAAATGCTCCTGAATTTTTGTAGAAGATCTTGTTATATGAATGTTTGTGATATTTAAAAATTTCAGGACCCGGAAGCCTGGGCTACAAATGTGGCTTGAGTTCTATTGAGAGTTACAAATGTGGTACACTCCCTCCAATGCAGCATGTCCTATAGTGAAAAAGATGACAAGTTTGCTTTCACAGACAATACTTTCTCTCTTTTTAAACTTGTGAGAGTTTTGGTGGAAGGGGTACGGGTAGTATGGAGCTATGCAAGATTCTTCTGAAGGCAGCTGGTGTGTATATGGAGGTTAGTTCAATGGCGCAGGCGTCAGGGGACGTTGTCTCGTCTCCATAGATGCATAAAAAGATGAGGAAGCTGCTCCATATGTGAAGGATGAATATGAAAAGGCCCAACCCGAGTTTATGAACTAAACTTTTCAACAATTTGTGAATTTGACTAAGGAAAATTTTAGTTTTATAAAATTAGATACCGAATCCAAATAGAAGACAGTTGAATATTCCTCTGTTAAGAAAAATTAGAGTAAATTATTTGTTTCTCAAATTTTATACCAGTTTGGTTGATTTTTAGTCAAATTATCTATTGGTGGTTCCACTATAGTCCTCTAATTTCTTCATGGAAAAATGAATTTAAGAAGGAAAAAATTATTCTATTTTTGATGAGAAATAAAATAAACAAGAATACATATTTTTTTATTCAATTCCTTAAATAAATTTTTGGTTATTATTTTCAGTCATCTAACACTCACCAATTGGAGCATTAGAGCATGTTCAATGCTATAACCCCCATTTGGGGGTTCTTAGCTTTTTTTTTCTTTTTACTTTTTTCATGATTTTAAAAAAAAAATAAATACGAACCAACCATGGACCGCCACGTGTCAGTGGAGTCCACGAAACAGTGTAAGAGTCGGTTCTTAATTAAGGATTTTAAGAACCGGTTCTTAAAAAAAGTGACGGGATCCACCACCTTTTTTGGTTAAGAAACTCTCCTAAGAACCCCCAATGCACATGCCCTTAGAAATGTTTCACAAACATAATTTTATAAGTTT
>CAJHQP010006189.1:0-40026 GCA_905132765.1 Moricandia arvensis | reverse complement strand
CCATTCCATTTGCAGGGCGTTTCTAGACCTTTCTGTCGAACCAGATTTAAAAAAGATGGGGCATAGCCTTATGTTTATGTGGTATTGGCTTGCTTTTTATCTCGAGATCGAATCCGCGATCGGTCGATGAATGCTTATTGTATGAGTTATGTCTCTGGTCGAGATAATCATATATGGTGGGCTTAGTCAAGGCTGAACCAATGCTAAATCTAAAAAGGTGTTCGGTACCTTTTTACATTTATCCGACCATATAATTACTAAAGATGGGCATATCGAGTTTTTTCTGCAAAAACAATGTTTTTAACAAGCCTTAAAGGAATTGTGCTTCGACCATTCCATTTGCAGGGTGTTTCTAGACCTTTCTGTCGAACCAGATTTAAAAAGATGGGGCATAGCCTTAAGTTTATGTGGTATTGGCTTGCTTTTTATCTCGAGATCGAATCCGCTGCATCGGTCGATGAATGCTTATTGTATGAGTTATGTCTCTGGTCGAGATAATCATATATGGTGGGCTAAGTCAAGGCTGAACCAATGCTAATCTAAAAAGGTGTTCGGTACCTTTTTACATTTATCCGACCATATAACTACTAAAGATGGGCATATCGAGTTTTTCTGCCAAAAAAATGTTTTTAACAAGCCTTAAAGGAATTGTGCTTCGACCATTCCATTTGCAGGGCGTTTCTAGACCTTTCTGTCGAACCAGATTTTAAAAAGATGGGGCATAGCCTTAAGTTTATGTGGTATTGGCTTGCTTTTTATCTCGAGATCGAATCCGCTGCATCGGTCGATGAATGCTTATTGTATGAGTTATGTCTCTGGTCGAGATAATCATATATGGTGGGCTAAGTCAAGGCTGAACCAATGCTAAATCTAAAAAGGTGTTCGGTACCTTTTTACATTTATCCGACCATATAACTACTAAAGATGGGCATATCGAGTTTTTCTGCCAAAACAATGTTTTTAACAAGCCTTAAAGGAATTGTGCTTCGACCATTCCATTTGCAGGGCGTTTCTAGACCTTTCTGTCGAACCAGATTTAAAAAAGATGGGGCATAGCCTTATGTTTATGTGGTATTGGCTTGCTTTTTATCTCGAGATCGAATCCGCTGCATCGGTCGATGAATGCTTATTGTATGAGTTATGTCTCTGGTCGAGATAATCATATATGGTGGGCTAGGTCAAGGCTGAACCAATGCTAAATCTAAAAAGGTGTTCGGTACCTTTTTACATTTATCCGACCATATAACTACTAAAGATGGGCATATCGAGGTTTTTCTGCCAAAAAAATGTTTTTAACAAGCCTTAAAGGAATTGTGCTTCGACCATTCCATTTGCAGGGCGTTTCTAGACCTCTCTGTCGAACCAGATTTAAAAAAATGGGGCATAGCCTTATGTTTATGTGGTATTGGCTTGCTTTTTATCTCGAGATCGAATCCGCTGCATCGGTCGATGAATGCTTATTGTATGAGTTATGTCTCTGGTCGAGATAATCATATATGGTGGGCTAAGTCAAGGCTGAACCAATGCTAAATCTAAAAAGGTGTTCGGTACCTTTTTACATTTATCCGACCATATAACTACTAAAGATGGGCATATCGAGTTTTTCTGCCAAAACAATGTTTTTAACAAGCCTTAAAGGAATTGTGCTTCGACCATTCCATTTGCAGGGCGTTTCTAGACCTTTCTGTCGAACCAGATTTAAAAAGATGGGGCATAGCCTTATGTTTATGTGGTATTGGCTTGCTTTTTATCTCGAGATCGAATCCGCTGCATCGGTCGATGAATGCTTATTGTATGAGTTATGTCTCTGGTCGAGATAATCATATATGGTGGGCTAAGTCAAGGCTGAACCAATGCTAAATCTAAAAAGGTGTTCGGTACCTTTTTACATTTATCCGACCATATAACTACTAAAGATGGGCATATCGAGTTTTTCTGCCAAAACAATGTTTTTAACAAGCCTTAAAGGAATTGTGCTTCGACCATTCCATTTGCAGGGCGTTTCTAGACCTTTCTGTCGAACCAGATTTAAAAAGATGGGGCATAGCCTTATGTTTATGTGGTATTGGCTTGCTTTTTATCTCGAGATCGAATCCGCTGAATCGGTCGATGAATGCTTATTGTATGAGTTATGTCTCTGGTCGAGATAATCATATATGGTGGGCTTAGGTCAAGGCTGAACCAATGCTAAATCTAAAAAGGTGTTCGGTACCTTTTTACATTTATCCGACCATATAACTACTAAAGATGGGCATATCGAGTTTTTCTGCCAAAACAATGTTTTTAACAAGCCTTAAAGGAATTGTGCTTCGACCATTCCATTTGCAGGGCGTTTCTAGACCTTTCTGTCGAACCAGATTTAAAAAAGATGGGGCATAGCCTTCTGTTTATGTGGTATTGGCTTGCTTTTTATCTCGAGATCGAATCCGCTGCATCGGTCGTTGAATGCTTCTTGTATGAGTTATGTCTCTGGTCGAGATAATCATATATGGTGGGCTAAGTCAAGGCTGAACCAATGCTAAATCTAAAAAGGTGTTCGGTACCTTTTTACATTTATCCGACCATATAACTACTAAACATGGGCATATCGAGTTTTTCTGCCAAAACAATGTTTTTAACAAGCCTTAAAGGAATTGTGCTTCGACCATTCCATTTGCAGGGCGTTTCTAGACCTTTCTGTCGAACCAGATTTTAAAAAGATGGGGCATAGCCTTATGTTTATGTGGTATTGGCTTGCTTTTTATCTCGAGATCGAATCCGCTGCATCGGTCGATGAATGCTTATTGTATGAGTTATGTCTCTGGTCGAGATAATCATATATGGTGGGCTAGGTCAAGGCTGAACCAATGCTAAATCTAAAAAGGTGTTCGGTACCTTTTTACATTTATCCGACCATATAACTACTAAAGATGGGCATATCGAGTTTTTCTGCCAAAAAAATGTTTTTAACAAGCCTTAAAGGAATTGTGCTTCGACCATTCCATTTGCAGGGCGTTTCTAGACCTTTCTGTCGAACCAGATTTAAAAAGATGGGGCATAGCCTTAAGTTTATGTGGTATTGGCTTGCTTTTTATCTCGAGATCGAATCCGCTGCATCGGTCGATGAATGCTTATTGTATGAGTTATGTCTCTGGTCGAGATAATCATATATGGTGGGCTAGTCAAGGCTGAACCAATGCTAAATCTAAAAAGGTGTTCGGTACCTTTTTACATTTATCCGACCATATAACTACTAAAGATGGGCATATCGAGTTTTTCTGCCAAAACAATGTTTTTAACAAGCCTTAAAGGAATTGTGCTTCGACCATTCCATTTGCAGGGCGTTTCTAGACCTTTCTGTCGAACCAGATTTAAAAAAGATGGGGCATAGCCTTAAGTTTATGTGGTATTGGCTTGCTTTTTATCTCGAGATCGAATCCGCTGCATCGGTCGATGAATGCTTATTGTATGAGTTATGTCTCTGGTCGAGATAATCATATATGGTGGGCTAAGTCAAGGCTGAACCAATGCTAAATCTAAAAAGGTGTTCGGTACCTTTTTACATTTATCCGACCATATAACTACTAAAGATGGGCATATCGAGTTTTTCTGCCAAAACAATGTTTTTAACAAGCCTTAAAGGAATTGTGCTTCGACCATTCCATTTGCAGGGCGTTTCTAGACCTTTCTGTCGAACCAGATTTAAAAAAGATGGGGCATAGCCTTATGTTTATGTGGTATTGGCTTGCTTTTTATCTCGAGATCGAATCCGCTGCATCGGTCGATGAATGCTTATTGTATGAGTTATGTCTCTGGTCGAGATAATCATATATGGTGGGCTAAGTCAAGGCTGAACCAATGCTAAATCTAAAAAGGTGTTCGGTACCTTTTTACATTTATCCGACCATATAACTACTAAAGATGGGCATATCGAGTTTTTCTGCCAAAACAATGTTTTTAACAAGCCTTAAAGGAATTGTGCTTCGACCATTCCATTTGCAGGGCGTTTCTAGACCTTTCTGTCGAACCAGATTTAAAAAGATGGGGCATAGCCTTATGTTTATGTGGTATTGGCTTGCTTTTTATCTCGAGATCGAATCCGCTGCATCGGTCGATGAATGCTTATTGTATGAGTTATGTCTCTGGTCGAGATAATCATATATGGTGGGCTAAGTCAAGGCTGAACCAATGCTAAATCTAAAAAGGTGTTCGGTACCTTTTTACATTTATCCGACCATATAACTACTAAACATGGGCATATCGAGTTTTTCTGCCAAAACAATGTTTTTAACAAGCCTTAAAGGAATTGTGCTTCGACCATTCCATTTGCAGGGCGTTTCTAGACCTTTCTGTCGAACCAGATTTTAAAAAGATGGGGCATAGCCTTATGTTTATGTGGTATTGGCTTGCTTTTTATCTCGAGATCGAATCCGCTGCATCGGTCAATGAATGCTTATTGTATGAGTTATGTCTCTGGTCGAGATAATCATATATGGTGGGCTAGGTCAAGGCTGAACCAATGCTAAATCTAAAAAGGTGTTCGGTACCTTTTTACATTTATCCGACCATATAACTACTAAAGATGGGCATATCGAGTTTTTCTGCCAAAACAATGTTTTTAACAAGCCTTAAAGGAATTGTGCTTCGACCATTCCATTTGCAGGGCGTTTCTAGACCTTTCTGTCGAACCAGATTTAAAAAAGATGGGGCATAGCCTTATGTTTATGTGGTATTGGCTTGCTTTTTATCTCGAGATCGAATCCGCAGAATCGGTCGATGAATGCTTATTGTATGAGTTATGTCTCTGGTCGAGATAATCATATATGGTGGGCTTGGTCAAGGCTGAACCAATGCTAAATCTAAAAAGGTGTTCGGTACCTTTTTACATTTATCCGACCATATAACTACTAAAGATGGGCATATCGAGTTTTTCTGCCAAAACAATGTTTTTAACAAGCCTTAAAGGAATTGTGCTTCGACCATTCCATTTGCAGGGCGTTTCTAGACCTTTCTGTCGAACCAGATTTAAAAAAGATGGGGCATAGCCTTATGTTTATGTGGTATTGGCTTGCTTTTTATCTCGAGATCGAATCCGCTGCATCGGTCGATGAATGCTTATTGTATGAGTTATGTCTCTGGTCGAGATAATCATATATGGTGGGCTAAGTCAAGGCTGAACCAATGCTAAATCTAAAAAGGTGTTCGGTACCTTTTTACATTTATCCGACCATATAACTACTAAAGATGGGCATATCGAGTTTTTCTGCCAAAACAATGTTTTTAACAAGCCTTAAAGGAATTGTGCTTCGACCATTCCATTTGCAGGGCGTTTCTAGACCTTTCTGTCGAACCAGATTTAAAAAGATGGGGCATAGCCTTATGTTTATGTGGTATTGGCTTGCTTTTTATCTCGAGATCGAATCCGCTGCAATCGGTCGATGAATGCTTATTGTATGAGTTATGTCTCTGGTCGAGATAATCATATATGGTGGGCTAGGTCAAGGCTGAACCAATGCTAAATCTAAAAAGGTGTTCGGTACCTTTTTACATTTATCCGACCATATAACTACTAAAGATGGGCATATCGAGTTTTTCTGCCAAAACAATGTTTTTAACAAGCCTTAAAGGAATTGTGCTTCGACCATTCCATTTGCAGGGCGTTTCTAGACCTTTCTGTCGAACCAGATTTAAAAAAGATGGGGCATAGCCTTATGTTTATGTGGTATTGGCTTGCTTTTTATCTCGAGATCGAATCCGCTGCATCGGTCGATGAATGCTTATTGTATGAGTTATGTCTCTGGTCGAGATAATCATATATGGTGGGCTAAGTCAAGGGTGAACCAATGCTAAATCTAAAAAGGTGTTCGGTACCTTTTTACATTTATCCGACCATATAACTACTAAAGATGGGCATATCGAGTTTTTCTGCCAAAACAATGTTTTTAACAAGCCTTAAAGGAATTGTGCTTCGACCATTCCATTTGCAGGGCGTTTCTAGACCTTTCTGTCGAACCAGATTTTAAAAAGATGGGGCATAGCCTTATGTTTATGTGGTATTGGCTTGCTTTTTATCTCGAGATCGAATCCGCTGCATCGGTCGATGAATGCTTATTGTATGAGTTATGTCTCTGGTCGAGATAATCATATATGGTGGGCTAGGTCAAGGCTGAACCAATGCTAAATCTAAAAAGGTGTTCGGTACCTTTTTACATTTATCCGACCATATAACTACTAAAGATGGGCATATCGAGTTTTTCTGCCAAAACAATGTTTTTAACAAGCCTTAAAGGAATTGTGCTTCGACCATTCCATTTGCAGGGCGTTTCTAGACCTTTCTGTCGAACCAGATTTAAAAAAGATGGGGCATAGCCTTATGTTTATGTGGTATTGGCTTGCTTTTTATCTCGAGATCGAATCCGCTGCATCGGTCGATGAATGCTTATTGTATGAGTTATGTCTCTGGTCGAGATAATCATATATGGTGGGCTAGGTCAAGGCTGAACCAATGCTAAATCTAAAAAGGTGTTCGGTACCTTTTTACATTTATCCGACCATATAACTACTAAAGATGGGCATATCGAGTTTTTCTGCCAAAACAATGTTTTTAACAAGCCTTAAAGGAATTGTGCTTCGACCATTCCATTTGCAGGGCGTTTCTAGACCTTTCTGTCGAACCAGATTTAAAAAAGATGGGGCATAGCCTTATGTTTATGTGGTATTGGCTTGCTTTTTATCTCGAGATCGAATCCGCTGCATCGGTCGATGAATGCTTATTGTATGAGTTATGTCTCTGGTCGAGATAATCATATATGGTGGGCTAGGTCAAGGCTGAACCAATGCTAAATCTAAAAAGGTGTTCGGTACCTTTTTACATTTATCCGACCATATAACTACTAAAGATGGGCATATCGAGTTTTTCTGCCAAAACAATGTTTTTAACAAGCCTTAAAGGAATTGTGCTTCGACCATTCCATTTGCAGGGCGTTTCTAGACCTTTCTGTCGAACCAGATTTAAAAAGATGGGGCATAGCCTTATGTTTATGTGGTATTGGCTTGCTTTTTATCTCGAGATCGAATCCGCTGCATCGGTCGATGAATGCTTATTGTATGAGTTATGTCTCTGGTCGAGATAATCATATATGGTGGGCTAAGTCAAGGCTGAACCAATGCTAAATCTAAAAAGGTGTTCGGTACCTTTTTACATTTATCCGACCATATAACTACTAAAGATGGGCATATCGAGTTTTTCTGCCAAAACAATGTTTTTAACAAGCCTTAAAGGAATTGTGCTTCGACCATTCCATTTGCAGGGCGTTTCTAGACCTTTCTGTCGAACCAGATTTAAAAAAGATGGGGCATAGCCTTATGTTTATGTGGTATTGGCTTGCTTTTTATCTCGAGATCGAATCCGCTGCATCGGTCGATGAATGCTTATTGTATGAGTTATGTCTCTGGTCGAGATAATCATATATGGTGGGCTAGGTCAAGGCTGAACCAATGCTAAATCTAAAAAGGTGTTCGGTACCTTTTTACATTTATCCGACCATATAACTACTAAAGATGGGCATATCGAGTTTTTCTGCCAAAACAATGTTTTTAACAAGCCTTAAAGGAATTGTGCTTCGACCATTCCATTTGCAGGGCGTTTCTAGACCTTTCTGTCGAACCAGATTTAAAAAGATGGGGCATAGCCTTATGTTTATGTGGTATTGGCTTGCTTTTTATCTCGAGATCGAATCCGCTGCATCGGTCGATGAATGCTTATTGTATGAGTTATGTCTCTGGTCGAGATAATCATATATGGTGGGCTAGGTCAAGGCTGAACCAATGCTAAATCTAAAAAGGTGTTCGGTACCTTTTTACATTTATCCGACCATATAACTACTAAAGATGGGCATATCGAGTTTTTCTGCCAAAACAATGTTTTTAACAAGCCTTAAAGGAATTGTGCTTCGACCATTCCATTTGCAGGGCGTTTCTAGACCTTTCTGTCGAACCAGATTTAAAAAGATGGGGCATAGCCTTATGTTTATGTGGTATTGGCTTGCTTTTTATCTCGAGATCGAATCCGCTGCATCGGTCGATGAATGCTTATTGTATGAGTTATGTCTCTGGTCGAGATAATCATATATGGTGGGCTAGGTCAAGGCTGAACCAATGCTAAATCTAAAAAGGTGTTCGGTACCTTTTTACATTTATCCGACCATATAACTACTAAAGATGGGCATATCGAGTTTTTCTGCCAAAACAATGTTTTTAACAAGCCTTAAAGGAATTGTGCTTCGACCATTCCATTTGCAGGGCGTTTCTAGACCTTTCTGTCGAACCAGATTTAAAAAGATGGGGCATAGCCTTATGTTTATGTGGTATTGGCTTGCTTTTTATCTCGAGATCGAATCCGCTGCATCGGTCGATGAATGCTTATTGTATGAGTTATGTCTCTGGTCGAGATAATCATATATGGTGGGCTAGGTCAAGGCTGAACCAATGCTAAATCTAAAAAGGTGTTCGGTACCTTTTTACATTTATCCGACCATATAACTACTAAAGATGGGCATATCGAGTTTTTCTGCCAAAACAATGTTTTTAACAAGCCTTAAAGGAATTGTGCTTCGACCATTCCATTTGCAGGGCGTTTCTAGACCTTTCTGTCGAACCAGATTTAAAAAGATGGGGCATAGCCTTATGTTTATGTGGTATTGGCTTGCTTTTTATCTCGAGATCGAATCCGCTGCATCGGTCGATGAATGCTTATTGTATGAGTTATGTCTCTGGTCGAGATAATCATATATGGTGGGCTTGGTCAAGGCTGAACCAATGCTAAATCTAAAAAGGTGTTCGGTACCTTTTTACATTTATCCGACCATATAACTACTAAAGATGGGCATATCGAGTTTTTCTGCCAAAACAATGTTTTTAACAAGCCTTAAAGGAATTGTGCTTCGACCATTCCATTTGCAGGGCGTTTCTAGACCTTTCTGTCGAACCAGATTTAAAAAAGATGGGGCATAGCCTTATGTTTATGTGGTATTGGCTTGCTTTTTATCTCGAGATCGAATCCGCTGCATCGGTCGATGAATGCTTATTGTATGAGTTATGTCTCTGGTCGAGATAATCATATATGGTGGGCTAAGTCAAGGCTGAACCAATGCTAAATCTAAAAAGGTGTTCGGTACCTTTTTACATTTATCCGACCATATAACTACTAAAGATGGGCATATCGAGTTTTTCTGCCAAAACAATGTTTTTAACAAGCCTTAAAGGAATTGTGCTTCGACCATTCCATTTGCAGGGCGTTTCTAGACCTTTCTGTCGAACCAGATTTTAAAAAGATGGGGCATAGCCTTATGTTTATGTGGTATTGGCTTGCTTTTTATCTCGAGATCGAATCCGCTGCATCGGTCGATGAATGCTTATTGTATGAGTTATGTCTCTGGTCGAGATAATCATATATGGTGGGCTAGGTCAAGGCTGAACCAATGCTAAATCTAAAAAGGTGTTCGGTACCTTTTTACATTTATCCGACCATATAACTACTAAAGATGGGCATATCGAGTTTTTCTGCCAAAACAATGTTTTTAACAAGCCTTAAAGGAATTGTGCTTCGACCATTCCATTTGCAGGGCGTTTCTAGACCTTTCTGTCGAACCAGATTTAAAAAGATGGGGCATAGCCTTATGTTTATGTGGTATTGGCTTGCTTTTTATCTCGAGATCGAATCCGCTGCATCGGTCGATGAATGCTTATTGTATGAGTTATGTCTCTGGTCGAGATAATCATATATGGTGGGCTAGTCAAGGCTGAACCAATGCTAAATCTAAAAAGGTGTTCGGTACCTTTTTACATTTATCCGACCATATAACTACTAAAGATGGGCATATCGAGTTTTTCTGCCAAAACAATGTTTTTAACAAGCCTTAAAGGAATTGTGCTTCGACCATTCCATTTGCAGGGCGTTTCTAGACCTTTCTGTCGAACCAGATTTAAAAAGATGGGGCATAGCCTTATGTTTATGTGGTATTGGCTTGCTTTTTATCTCGAGATCGAATCCGCTGCATCGGTCGATGAATGCTTATTGTATGAGTTATGTCTCTGGTCGAGATAATCATATATGGTGGGCTAGGTCAAGGCTGAACCAATGCTAAATCTAAAAAGGTGTTCGGTACCTTTTTACATTTATCCGACCATATAACTACTAAAGATGGGCATATCGAGTTTTTCTGCCAAAACAATGTTTTTAACAAGCCTTAAAGGAATTGTGCTTCGACCATTCCATTTGCAGGGCGTTTCTAGACCTTTCTGTCGAACCAGATTTTAAAAAGATGGGGCATAGCCTTATGTTTATGTGGTATTGGCTTGCTTTTTATCTCGAGATCGAATCCGCTGCATCGGTCGATGAATGCTTATTGTATGAGTTATGTCTCTGGTCGAGATAATCATATATGGTGGGCTAAGTCAAGGCTGAACCAATGCTAAATCTAAAAAGGTGTTCGGTACCTTTTTACATTTATCCGACCATATAACTACTAAAGATGGGCATATCGAGTTTTTCTGCCAAAACAATGTTTTTAACAAGCCTTAAAGGAATTGTGCTTCGACCATTCCATTTGCAGGGCGTTTCTAGACCTTTCTGTCGAACCAGATTTAAAAAAGATGGGGCATAGCCTTATGTTTATGTGGTATTGGCTTGCTTTTTATCTCGAGATCGAATCCGCTGCATCGGTCGATGAATGCTTATTGTATGAGTTATGTCTCTGGTCGAGATAATCATATATGGTGGGCTAGGTCAAGGCTGAACCAATGCTAAATCTAAAAAGGTGTTCGGTACCTTTTTACATTTATCCGACCATATAACTACTAAAGATGGGCATATCGAGTTTTTCTGCCAAAACAATGTTTTTAACAAGCCTTAAAGGAATTGTGCTTCGACCATTCCATTTGCAGGGCGTTTCTAGACCTTTCTGTCGAACCAGATTTAAAAAGATGGGGCATAGCCTTATGTTTATGTGGTATTGGCTTGCTTTTTATCTCGAGATCGAATCCGCTGCATCGGTCGATGAATGCTTATTGTATGAGTTATGTCTCTGGTCGAGATAATCATATATGGTGGGCTAGTCAAGGCTGAACCAATGCTAAATCTAAAAAGGTGTTCGGTACCTTTTTACATTTATCCGACCATATAACTACTAAAGATGGGCATATCGAGTTTTTCTGCCAAAACAATGTTTTTAACAAGCCTTAAAGGAATTGTGCTTCGACCATTCCATTTGCAGGGCGTTTCTAGACCTTTCTGTCGAACCAGATTTTAAAAAGATGGGGCATAGCCTTATGTTTATGTGGTATTGGCTTGCTTTTTATCTCGAGATCGAATCCGCTGCATCGGTCGATGAATGCTTATTGTATGAGTTATGTCTCTGGTCGAGATAATCATATATGGTGGGCTAGGTCAAGGCTGAACCAATGCTAAATCTAAAAAGGTGTTCGGTACCTTTTTACATTTATCCGACCATATAACTACTAAAGATGGGCATATCGAGTTTTTCTGCCAAAACAATGTTTTTAACAAGCCTTAAAGGAATTGTGCTTCGACCATTCCATTTGCAGGGCGTTTCTAGACCTTTCTGTCGAACCAGATTTTAAAAAGATGGGGCATAGCCTTATGTTTATGTGGTATTGGCTTGCTTTTTATCTCGAGATCGAATCCGCTGCATCGGTCGATGAATGCTTATTGTATGAGTTATGTCTCTGGTCGAGATAATCATATATGGTGGGCTAGGTCAAGGCTGAACCAATGCTAAATCTAAAAAGGTGTTCGGTACCTTTTTACATTTATCCGACCATATAACTACTAAAGATGGGCATATCGAGTTTTTCTGCCAAAACAATGTTTTTAACAAGCCTTAAAGGAATTGTGCTTCGACCATTCCATTTGCAGGGCGTTTCTAGACCTTTCTGTCGAACCAGATTTAAAAAGATGGGGCATAGCCTTATGTTTATGTGGTATTGGCTTGCTTTTTATCTCGAGATCGAATCCGCTGCATCGGTCGATGAATGCTTATTGTATGAGTTATGTCTCTGGTCGAGATAATCATATATGGTGGGCTAGGTCAAGGCTGAACCAATGCTAAATCTAAAAAGGTGTTCGGTACCTTTTTACATTTATCCGACCATATAACTACTAAAGATGGGCATATCGAGTTTTTCTGCCAAAACAATGTTTTTAACAAGCCTTAAAGGAATTGTGCTTCGACCATTCCATTTGCAGGGCGTTTCTAGACCTTTCTGTCGAACCAGATTTAAAAAGATGGGGCATAGCCTTATGTTTATGTGGTATTGGCTTGCTTTTTATCTCGAGATCGAATCCGCTGCATCGGTCGATGAATGCTTATTGTATGAGTTATGTCTCTGGTCGAGATAATCATATATGGTGGGCTAAGTCAAGGCTGAACCAATGCTAAATCTAAAAAGGTGTTCGGTACCTTTTTACATTTATCCGACCATATAACTACTAAAGATGGGCATATCGAGTTTTTCTGCCAAAACAATGTTTTTAACAAGCCTTAAAGGAATTGTGCTTCGACCATTCCATTTGCAGGGCGTTTCTAGACCTTTCTGTCGAACCAGATTTTAAAAAGATGGGGCATAGCCTTATGTTTATGTGGTATTGGCTTGCTTTTTATCTCGAGATCGAATCCGCTGCATCGGTCGATGAATGCTTATTGTATGAGTTATGTCTCTGGTCGAGATAATCATATATGGTGGGCTAGGTCAAGGCTGAACCAATGCTAAATCTAAAAAGGTGTTCGGTACCTTTTTACATTTATCCGACCATATAACTACTAAAGATGGGCATATCGAGTTTTTCTGCCAAAAAATGTTTTTAACAAGCCTTAAAGGAATTGTGCTTCGACCATTCCATTTGCAGGGCGTTTCTAGACCTTTCTGTCGAACCAGATTTAAAAAGATGGGGCATAGCCTTATGTTTATGTGGTATTGGCTTGCTTTTTATCTCGAGATCGAATCCGCTGCATCGGTCGATGAATGCTTATTGTATGAGTTATGTCTCTGGTCGAGATAATCATATATGGTGGGCTAGGTCAAGGCTGAACCAATGCTAAATCTAAAAAGGTGTTCGGTACCTTTTTACATTTATCCGACCATATAACTACTAAAGATGGGCATATCGAGTTTTTCTGCCAAAACAATGTTTTTAACAAGCCTTAAAGGAATTGTGCTTCGACCATTCCATTTGCAGGGCGTTTCTAGACCTTTCTGTCGAACCAGATTTAAAAAGATGGGGCATAGCCTTATGTTTATGTGGTATTGGCTTGCTTTTTATCTCGAGATCGAATCCGCTGCATCGGTCGATGAATGCTTATTGTATGAGTTATGTCTCTGGTCGAGATAATCATATATGGTGGGCTTAGGTCAAGGCTGAACCAATGCTAAATCTAAAAAGGTGTTCGGTACCTTTTTACATTTATCCGACCATATAACTACTAAAGATGGGCATATCGAGTTTTTCTGCCAAAACAATGTTTTTAACAAGCCTTAAAGGAATTGTGCTTCGACCATTCCATTTGCAGGGCGTTTCTAGACCTTTCTGTCGAACCAGATTTAAAAAGATGGGGCATAGCCTTAAGTTTATGTGGTATTGGCTTGCTTTTTATCTCGAGATCGAATCCGCTGCATCGGTCGATGAATGCTTATTGTATGAGTTATGTCTCTGGTCGAGATAATCATATATGGTGGGCTAGGTCAAGGCTGAACCAATGCTAAATCTAAAAAGGTGTTCGGTACCTTTTTACATTTATCCGACCATATAACTACTAAAGATGGGCATATCGAGTTTTTCTGCCAAAACAATGTTTTTAACAAGCCTTAAAGGAATTGTGCTTCGACCATTCCATTTGCAGGGCGTTTCTAGACCTTTCTGTCGAACCAGATTTAAAAAAATGGGGCATAGCCTTATGTTTATGTGGTATTGGCTTGCTTTTTATCTCGAGATCGAATCCGCTGCATCGGTCGATGAATGCTTATTGTATGAGTTATGTCTCTGGTCGAGATAATCATATATGGTGGGCTAAGTCAAGGCTGAACCAATGCTAAATCTAAAAAGGTGTTCGGTACCTTTTTACATTTATCCGACCATATAACTACTAAAGATGGGCATATCGAGTTTTTCTGCCAAAACAATGTTTTTAACAAGCCTTAAAGGAATTGTGCTTCGACCATTCCATTTGCAGGGCGTTTCTAGACCTTTCTGTCGAACCAGATTTTAAAAAGATGGGGCATAGCCTTATGTTTATGTGGTATTGGCTTGCTTTTTATCTCGAGATCGAATCCGCTGCATCGGTCGATGAATGCTTATTGTATGAGTTATGTCTCTGGTCGAGATAATCATATATGGTGGGCTAAGTCAAGGCTGAACCAATGCTAAATCTAAAAAGGTGTTCGGTACCTTTTTACATTTATCCGACCATATAACTACTAAAGATGGGCATATCGAGTTTTTCTGCCAAAACAATGTTTTTAACAAGCCTTAAAGGAATTGTGCTTCGACCATTCCATTTGCAGGGCGTTTCTAGACCTTTCTGTCGAACCAGATTTTAAAAAGATGGGGCATAGCCTTATGTTTATGTGGTATTGGCTTGCTTTTTATCTCGAGATCGAATCCGCTGCATCGGTCGATGAATGCTTATTGTATGAGTTATGTCTCTGGTCGAGATAATCATATATGGTGGGCTAGGTCAAGGCTGAACCAATGCTAAATCTAAAAAGGTGTTCGGTACCTTTTTACATTTATCCGACCATATAACTACTAAAGATGGGCATATCGAGTTTTTCTGCCAAAACAATGTTTTTAACAAGCCTTAAAGGAATTGTGCTTCGACCATTCCATTTGCAGGGCGTTTCTAGACCTTTCTGTCGAACCAGATTTAAAAAAGATGGGGCATAGCCTTATGTTTATGTGGTATTGGCTTGCTTTTTATCTCGAGATCGAATCCGCTGCATCGGTCGATGAATGCTTATTGTATGAGTTATGTCTCTGGTCGAGATAATCATATATGGTGGGCTAGGTCAAGGCTGAACCAATGCTAAATCTAAAAAGGTGTTCGGTACCTTTTTACATTTATCCGACCATATAACTACTAAAGATGGGCATATCGAGTTTTTCTGCCAAAACAATGTTTTTAACAAGCCTTAAAGGAATTGTGCTTCGACCATTCCATTTGCAGGGCGTTTCTAGACCTTTCTGTCGAACCAGATTTAAAAAAGATGGGGCATAGCCTTATGTTTATGTGGTATTGGCTTGCTTTTTATCTCGAGATCGAATCCGCTGCATCGGTCGATGAATGCTTATTGTATGAGTTATGTCTCTGGTCGAGATAATCATATATGGTGGGCTAGTCAAGGCTGAACCAATGCTAAATCTAAAAAGGTGTTCGGTACCTTTTTACATTTATCCGACCATATAACTACTAAAGATGGGCATATCGAGTTTTTCTGCCAAAACAATGTTTTTAACAAGCCTTAAAGGAATTGTGCTTCGACCATTCCATTTGCAGGGCGTTTCTAGACCTTTCTGTCGAACCAGATTTAAAAAGATGGGGCATAGCCTTATGTTTATGTGGTATTGGCTTGCTTTTTATCTCGAGATCGAATCCGCTGCATCGGTCGATGAATGCTTATTGTATGAGTTATGTCTCTGGTCGAGATAATCATATATGGTGGGCTAGGTCAAGGCTGAACCAATGCTAAATCTAAAAAGGTGTTCGGTACCTTTTTACATTTATCCGACCATATAACTACTAAAGATGGGCATATCGAGTTTTTCTGCCAAAACAATGTTTTTAACAAGCCTTAAAGGAATTGTGCTTCGACCATTCCATTTGCAGGGCGTTTCTAGACCTTTCTGTCGAACCAGATTTAAAAAGATGGGGCATAGCCTTATGTTTATGTGGTATTGGCTTGCTTTTTATCTCGAGATCGAATCCGCTGCATCGGTCGATGAATGCTTATTGTATGAGTTATGTCTCTGGTCGAGATAATCATATATGGTGGGCTAAGTCAAGGCTGAACCAATGCTAAATCTAAAAAGGTGTTCGGTACCTTTTTACATTTATCCGACCATATAACTACTAAAGATGGGCATATCGAGTTTTTCTGCCAAAACAATGTTTTTAACAAGCCTTAAAGGAATTGTGCTTCGACCATTCCATTTGCAGGGCGTTTCTAGACCTTTCTGTCGAACCAGATTTAAAAAGATGGGGCATAGCCTTATGTTTATGTGGTATTGGCTTGCTTTTTATCTCGAGATCGAATCCGCTGCATCGGTCGATGAATGCTTATTGTATGAGTTATGTCTCTGGTCGAGATAATCATATATGGTGGGCTAGGTCAAGGCTGAACCAATGCTAAATCTAAAAAGGTGTTCGGTACCTTTTTACATTTATCCGACCATATAACTACTAAAGATGGGCATATCGAGTTTTTCTGCCAAAACAATGTTTTTAACAAGCCTTAAAGGAATTGTGCTTCGACCATTCCATTTGCAGGGCGTTTCTAGACCTTTCTGTCGAACCAGATTTAAAAAGATGGGGCATAGCCTTATGTTTATGTGGTATTGGCTTGCTTTTTATCTCGAGATCGAATCCGCTGCATCGGTCGATGAATGCTTATTGTATGAGTTATGTCTCTGGTCGAGATAATCATATATGGTGGGCTAGGTCAAGGCTGAACCAATGCTAAATCTAAAAAGGTGTTCGGTACCTTTTTACATTTATCCGACCATATAACTACTAAAGATGGGCATATCGAGTTTTTCTGCCAAAACAATGTTTTTAACAAGCCTTAAAGGAATTGTGCTTCGACCATTCCATTTGCAGGGCGTTTCTAGACCTTTCTGTCGAACCAGATTTAAAAAGATGGGGCATAGCCTTATGTTTATGTGGTATTGGCTTGCTTTTTATCTCGAGATCGAATCCGCTGCATCGGTCGATGAATGCTTATTGTATGAGTTATGTCTCTGGTCGAGATAATCATATATGGTGGGCTAGGTCAAGGCTGAACCAATGCTAAATCTAAAAAGGTGTTCGGTACCTTTTTACATTTATCCGACCATATAACTACTAAAGATGGGCATATCGAGTTTTTCTGCCAAAACAATGTTTTTAACAAGCCTTAAAGGAATTGTGCTTCGACCATTCCATTTGCAGGGCGTTTCTAGACCTTTCTGTCGAACCAGATTTAAAAAGATGGGGCATAGCCTTATGTTTATGTGGTATTGGCTTGCTTTTTATCTCGAGATCGAATCCGCTGCATCGGTCGATGAATGCTTATTGTATGAGTTATGTCTCTGGTCGAGATAATCATATATGGTGGGCTAGTCAAGGCTGAACCAATGCTAAATCTAAAAAGGTGTTCGGTACCTTTTTACATTTATCCGACCATATAACTACTAAAGATGGGCATATCGAGTTTTTCTGCCAAAACAATGTTTTTAACAAGCCTTAAAGGAATTGTGCTTCGACCATTCCATTTGCAGGGCGTTTCTAGACCTTTCTGTCGAACCAGATTTAAAAAGATGGGGCATAGCCTTATGTTTATGTGGTATTGGCTTGCTTTTTATCTCGAGATCGAATCCGCTGCATCGGTCGATGAATGCTTATTGTATGAGTTATGTCTCTGGTCGAGATAATCATATATGGTGGGCTAGGTCAAGGCTGAACCAATGCTAAATCTAAAAAGGTGTTCGGTACCTTTTTACATTTATCCGACCATATAACTACTAAAGATGGGCATATCGAGTTTTTCTGCCAAAACAATGTTTTTAACAAGCCTTAAAGGAATTGTGCTTCGACCATTCCATTTGCAGGGCGTTTCTAGACCTTTCTGTCGAACCAGATTTTAAAAAGATGGGGCATAGCCTTATGTTTATGTGGTATTGGCTTGCTTTTTATCTCGAGATCGAATCCGCTGCATCGGTCGATGAATGCTTATTGTATGAGTTATGTCTCTGGTCGAGATAATCATATATGGTGGGCTAGGTCAAGGCTGAACCAATGCTAAATCTAAAAAGGTGTTCGGTACCTTTTTACATTTATCCGACCATATAACTACTAAAGATGGGCATATCGAGTTTTTCTGCCAAAACAATGTTTTTAACAAGCCTTAAAGGAATTGTGCTTCGACCATTCCATTTGCAGGGCGTTTCTAGACCTTTCTGTCGAACCAGATTTAAAAAAGATGGGGCATAGCCTTATGTTTATGTGGTATTGGCTTGCTTTTTATCTCGAGATCGAATCCGCTGCATCGGTCGATGAATGCTTATTGTATGAGTTATGTCTCTGGTCGAGATAATCATATATGGTGGGCTAGGTCAAGGCTGAACCAATGCTAAATCTAAAAAGGTGTTCGGTACCTTTTTACATTTATCCGACCATATAACTACTAAAGATGGGCATATCGAGTTTTTCTGCCAAAACAATGTTTTTAACAAGCCTTAAAGGAATTGTGCTTCGACCATTCCATTTGCAGGGCGTTTCTAGACCTTTCTGTCGAACCAGATTTAAAAAGATGGGGCATAGCCTTATGTTTATGTGGTATTGGCTTGCTTTTTATCTCGAGATCGAATCCGCTGCATCGGTCGATGAATGCTTATTGTATGAGTTATGTCTCTGGTCGAGATAATCATATATGGTGGGCTAGGTCAAGGCTGAACCAATGCTAAATCTAAAAAGGTGTTCGGTACCTTTTTACATTTATCCGACCATATAACTACTAAAGATGGGCATATCGAGTTTTTCTGCCAAAACAATGTTTTTAACAAGCCTTAAAGGAATTGTGCTTCGACCATTCCATTTGCAGGGCGTTTCTAGACCTTTCTGTCGAACCAGATTTAAAAAGATGGGGCATAGCCTTATGTTTATGTGGTATTGGCTTGCTTTTTATCTCGAGATCGAATCCGCTGCATCGGTCGATGAATGCTTATTGTATGAGTTATGTCTCTGGTCGAGATAATCATATATGGTGGGCTAGGTCAAGGCTGAACCAATGCTAAATCTAAAAAGGTGTTCGGTACCTTTTTACATTTATCCGACCATATAACTACTAAAGATGGGCATATCGAGTTTTTCTGCCAAAACAATGTTTTTAACAAGCCTTAAAGGAATTGTGCTTCGACCATTCCATTTGCAGGGCGTTTCTAGACCTTTCTGTCGAACCAGATTTAAAAAGATGGGGCATAGCCTTATGTTTATGTGGTATTGGCTTGCTTTTTATCTCGAGATCGAATCCGCTGCATCGGTCGATGAATGCTTATTGTATGAGTTATGTCTCTGGTCGAGATAATCATATATGGTGGGCTAGTCAAGGCTGAACCAATGCTAAATCTAAAAAGGTGTTCGGTACCTTTTTACATTTATCCGACCATATAACTACTAAAGATGGGCATATCGAGTTTTTCTGCCAAAACAATGTTTTTAACAAGCCTTAAAGGAATTGTGCTTCGACCATTCCATTTGCAGGGCGTTTCTAGACCTTTCTGTCGAACCAGATTTAAAAAGATGGGGCATAGCCTTAAGTTTATGTGGTATTGGCTTGCTTTTTATCTCGAGATCGAATCCGCTGCATCGGTCGATGAATGCTTATTGTATGAGTTATGTCTCTGGTCGAGATAATCATATATGGTGGGCTAGTCAAGGCTGAACCAATGCTAAATCTAAAAAGGTGTTCGGTACCTTTTTACATTTATCCGACCATATAACTACTAAAGATGGGCATATCGAGTTTTTCTGCCAAAACAATGTTTTTAACAAGCCTTAAAGGAATTGTGCTTCGACCATTCCATTTGCAGGGCGTTTCTAGACCTTTCTGTCGAACCAGATTTTAAAAAGATGGGGCATAGCCTTATGTTTATGTGGTATTGGCTTGCTTTTTATCTCGAGATCGAATCCGCTGCATCGGTCGATGAATGCTTATTGTATGAGTTATGTCTCTGGTCGAGATAATCATATATGGTGGGCTAGTCAAGGCTGAACCAATGCTAAATCTAAAAAGGTGTTCGGTACCTTTTTACATTTATCCGACCATATAACTACTAAAGATGGGCATATCGAGTTTTTCTGCCAAAACAATGTTTTTAACAAGCCTTAAAGGAATTGTGCTTCGACCATTCCATTTGCAGGGCGTTTCTAGACCTTTCTGTCGAACCAGATTTAAAAAGATGGGGCATAGCCTTATGTTTATGTGGTATTGGCTTGCTTTTTATCTCGAGATCGAATCCGCTGCATCGGTCGATGAATGCTTATTGTATGAGTTATGTCTCTGGTCGAGATAATCATATATGGTGGGCTAAGTCAAGGCTGAACCAATGCTAAATCTAAAAAGGTGTTCGGTACCTTTTTACATTTATCCGACCATATAACTACTAAAGATGGGCATATCGAGTTTTTCTGCCAAAACAATGTTTTTAACAAGCCTTAAAGGAATTGTGCTTCGACCATTCCATTTGCAGGGCGTTTCTAGACCTTTCTGTCGAACCAGATTTAAAAAGATGGGGCATAGCCTTATGTTTATGTGGTATTGGCTTGCTTTTTATCTCGAGATCGAATCCGCTGCATCGGTCGATGAATGCTTATTGTATGAGTTATGTCTCTGGTCGAGATAATCATATATGGTGGGCTAGTCAAGGCTGAACCAATGCTAAATCTAAAAAGGTGTTCGGTACCTTTTTACATTTATCCGACCATATAACTACTAAAGATGGGCATATCGAGTTTTTCTGCCAAAACAATGTTTTTAACAAGCCTTAAAGGAATTGTGCTTCGACCATTCCATTTGCAGGGCGTTTCTAGACCTTTCTGTCGAACCAGATTTAAAAAGATGGGGCATAGCCTTATGTTTATGTGGTATTGGCTTGCTTTTTATCTCGAGATCGAATCCGCTGCATCGGTCGATGAATGCTTATTGTATGAGTTATGTCTCTGGTCGAGATAATCATATATGGTGGGCTAGGTCAAGGCTGAACCAATGCTAAATCTAAAAAGGTGTTCGGTACCTTTTTACATTTATCCGACCATATAACTACTAAAGATGGGCATATCGAGTTTTTCTGCCAAAACAATGTTTTTAACAAGCCTTAAAGGAATTGTGCTTCGACCATTCCATTTGCAGGGCGTTTCTAGACCTTTCTGTCGAACCAGATTTAAAAAGATGGGGCATAGCCTTATGTTTATGTGGTATTGGCTTGCTTTTTATCTCGAGATCGAATCCGCTGCATCGGTCGATGAATGCTTATTGTATGAGTTATGTCTCTGGTCGAGATAATCATATATGGTGGGCTAGTCAAGGCTGAACCAATGCTAAATCTAAAAAGGTGTTCGGTACCTTTTTACATTTATCCGACCATATAACTACTAAAGATGGGCATATCGAGTTTTTCTGCCAAAACAATGTTTTTAACAAGCCTTAAAGGAATTGTGCTTCGACCATTCCATTTGCAGGGCGTTTCTAGACCTTTCTGTCGAACCAGATTTAAAAAGATGGGGCATAGCCTTATGTTTATGTGGTATTGGCTTGCTTTTTATCTCGAGATCGAATCCGCTGCATCGGTCGATGAATGCTTATTGTATGAGTTATGTCTCTGGTCGAGATAATCATATATGGTGGGCTAGGTCAAGGCTGAACCAATGCTAAATCTAAAAAGGTGTTCGGTACCTTTTTACATTTATCCGACCATATAACTACTAAAGATGGGCATATCGAGTTTTTCTGCCAAAACAATGTTTTTAACAAGCCTTAAAGGAATTGTGCTTCGACCATTCCATTTGCAGGGCGTTTCTAGACCTTTCTGTCGAACCAGATTTAAAAAGATGGGGCATAGCCTTATGTTTATGTGGTATTGGCTTGCTTTTTATCTCGAGATCGAATCCGCTGCATCGGTCGATGAATGCTTATTGTATGAGTTATGTCTCTGGTCGAGATAATCATATATGGTGGGCTAGTCAAGGCTGAACCAATGCTAAATCTAAAAAGGTGTTCGGTACCTTTTTACATTTATCCGACCATATAACTACTAAAGATGGGCATATCGAGTTTTTCTGCCAAAACAATGTTTTTAACAAGCCTTAAAGGAATTGTGCTTCGACCATTCCATTTGCAGGGCGTTTCTAGACCTTTCTGTCGAACCAGATTTAAAAAGATGGGGCATAGCCTTATGTTTATGTGGTATTGGCTTGCTTTTTATCTCGAGATCGAATCCGCTGCATCGGTCGATGAATGCTTATTGTATGAGTTATGTCTCTGGTCGAGATAATCATATATGGTGGGCTAGGTCAAGGCTGAACCAATGCTAAATCTAAAAAGGTGTTCGGTACCTTTTTACATTTATCCGACCATATAACTACTAAAGATGGGCATATCGAGTTTTTCTGCCAAAACAATGTTTTTAACAAGCCTTAAAGGAATTGTGCTTCGACCATTCCATTTGCAGGGCGTTTCTAGACCTTTCTGTCGAACCAGATTTAAAAAGATGGGGCATAGCCTTATGTTTATGTGGTATTGGCTTGCTTTTTATCTCGAGATCGAATCCGCTGCATCGGTCGATGAATGCTTATTGTATGAGTTATGTCTCTGGTCGAGATAATCATATATGGTGGGCTAGGTCAAGGCTGAACCAATGCTAAATCTAAAAAGGTGTTCGGTACCTTTTTACATTTATCCGACCATATAACTACTAAAGATGGGCATATCGAGTTTTTCTGCCAAAACAATGTTTTTAACAAGCCTTAAAGGAATTGTGCTTCGACCATTCCATTTGCAGGGCGTTTCTAGACCTTTCTGTCGAACCAGATTTAAAAAGATGGGGCATAGCCTTATGTTTATGTGGTATTGGCTTGCTTTTTATCTCGAGATCGAATCCGCTGCATCGGTCGATGAATGCTTATTGTATGAGTTATGTCTCTGGTCGAGATAATCATATATGGTGGGCTAAGTCAAGGCTGAACCAATGCTAAATCTAAAAAGGTGTTCGGTACCTTTTTACATTTATCCGACCATATAACTACTAAAGATGGGCATATCGAGTTTTTCTGCCAAAACAATGTTTTTAACAAGCCTTAAAGGAATTGTGCTTCGACCATTCCATTTGCAGGGCGTTTCTAGACCTTTCTGTCGAACCAGATTTAAAAAGATGGGGCATAGCCTTATGTTTATGTGGTATTGGCTTGCTTTTTATCTCGAGATCGAATCCGCTGCATCGGTCGATGAATGCTTATTGTATGAGTTATGTCTCTGGTCGAGATAATCATATATGGTGGGCTAGGTCAAGGCTGAACCAATGCTAAATCTAAAAAGGTGTTCGGTACCTTTTTACATTTATCCGACCATATAACTACTAAAGATGGGCATATCGAGTTTTTCTGCCAAAACAATGTTTTTAACAAGCCTTAAAGGAATTGTGCTTCGACCATTCCATTTGCAGGGCGTTTCTAGACCTTTCTGTCGAACCAGATTTAAAAAGATGGGGCATAGCCTTATGTTTATGTGGTATTGGCTTGCTTTTTATCTCGAGATCGAATCCGCTGCATCGGTCGATGAATGCTTATTGTATGAGTTATGTCTCTGGTCGAGATAATCATATATGGTGGGCTAAGTCAAGGCTGAACCAATGCTAAATCTAAAAAGGTGTTCGGTACCTTTTTACATTTATCCGACCATATAACTACTAAAGATGGGCATATCGAGTTTTTCTGCCAAAACAATGTTTTTAACAAGCCTTAAAGGAATTGTGCTTCGACCATTCCATTTGCAGGGCGTTTCTAGACCTTTCTGTCGAACCAGATTTTAAAAAGATGGGGCATAGCCTTATGTTTATGTGGTATTGGCTTGCTTTTTATCTCGAGATCGAATCCGCTGCATCGGTCGATGAATGCTTATTGTATGAGTTATGTCTCTGGTCGAGATAATCATATATGGTGGGCTAGGTCAAGGCTGAACCAATGCTAAATCTAAAAAGGTGTTCGGTACGTTTTTACATTTATCCGACCATATAACTACTAAAGATGGGCATATCGAGTTTTTCTGCCAAAAAATGTTTTTAACAAGCCTTAAAGGAATTGTGCTTCGACCATTCCATTTGCAGGGCGTTTCTAGACCTTTCTGTCGAACCAGATTTTAAAAAGATGGGGCATAGCCTTAAGTTTATGTGGTATTGGCTTGCTTTTTATCTCGAGATCGAATCCGCTGTATCGGTCGATGAATGCTTATTGTATGAGTTATGTCTCTGGTCGAGATAATCATATATGGTGGGCTAGTCAAGGCTGAACCAATGCTAAATCTAAAAAGGTGTTCGGTACCTTTTTACATTTATCCGACCATATAACTACTAAAGATGGGCATATCGAGTTTTTCTGCCAAAAAATGTTTTTAACAAGCCTTAAAGGAATTGTGCTTCGACCATTCCATTTGCAGGGCGTTTCTAGACCTTTCTGTCGAAACAGATTTAAAAAGCTGGGGCATAGCCTTATGTTTATGTGGTATTGGCTTGCTTTTTATCTCGAGATCGAATCCGCTGCATCGGTCGATGAATGCTTATTGTATGAGTTATGTCTCTGGTCGAGATAATCATATATGGTGGGCTAGGTCAAGGCTGAACCAATGCTAAATCTAAAAAGGTGTTCGGTACCTTTTTACATTTATCCGACCATATAACTACTAAAGATGGGCATATCGAGTTTTTCTGCCAAAACAATGTTTTTAACAAGCCTTAAAGGAATTGTGCTTCGACCATTCCATTTGCAGGGCGTTTCTAGACCTTTCTGTCGAACCAGATTTTAAAAAGATGGGGCATAGCCTTATGTTTATGTGGTATTGGCTTGCTTTTTATCTCGAGATCGAATCCGCTGCATCGGTCGATGAATGCTTATTGTATGAGTTATGTCTCTGGTCGAGATAATCATATATGGTGGGCTAGGTCAAGGCTGAACCAATGCTAAATCTAAAAAGGTGTTCGGTACCTTTTTACATTTATCCGACCATATAACTACTAAAGATGGGCATATCGAGTTTTTCTGCCAAAAAATGTTTTTAACAAGCCTTAAAGGAATTGTGCTTCGACCATTCCATTTGCAGGGCGTTTCTAGACCTTTCTGTCGAACCAGATTTAAAAAGATGGGGCATAGCCTTATGTTTATGTGGTATTGGCTTGCTTTTTATCTCGAGATCGAATCCGCTGAATCGGTCGATGAATGCTTATTGTATGAGTTATGTCTCTGGTCGAGATAATCATATATGGTGGGCTTAGTCAAGGCTGAACCAATGCTAAATCTAAAAAGGTGTTCGGTACCTTTTTACATTTATCCGACCATATAACTACTAAAGATGGGCATATCGAGTTTTTCTGCCAAAACAATGTTTTTAACAAGCCTTAAAGGAATTGTGCTTCGACCATTCCATTTGCAGGGCGTTTCTAGACCTTTCTGTCGAACCAGATTTAAAAAGATGGGGCATAGCCTTATGTTTATGTGGTATTGGCTTGCTTTTTATCTCGAGATCGAATCCGCTGCATCGGTCGATGAATGCTTATTGTATGAGTTATGTCTCTGGTCGAGATAATCATATATGGTGGGCTAAGTCAAGGCTGAACCAATGCTAAATCTAAAAAGGTGTTCGGTACCTTTTTACATTTATCCGACCATATAACTACTAAAGATGGGCATATCGAGTTTTTCTGCCAAAACAATGTTTTTAACAAGCCTTAAAGGAATTGTGCTTCGACCATTCCATTTGCAGGGCGTTTCTAGACCTTTCTGTCGAACCAGATTTAAAAAGATGGGGCATAGCCTTATGTTTATGTGGTATTGGCTTGCTTTTTATCTCGAGATCGAATCCGCTGCATCGGTCGATGAATGCTTATTGTATGAGTTATGTCTCTGGTCGAGATAATCATATATGGTGGGCTAGGTCAAGGCTGAACCAATGCTAAATCTAAAAAGGTGTTCGGTACCTTTTTACATTTATCCGACCATATAACTACTAAAGATGGGCATATCGAGTTTTTCTGCCAAAACAATGTTTTTAACAAGCCTTAAAGGAATTGTGCTTCGACCATTCCATTTGCAGGGCGTTTCTAGACCTTTCTGTCGAACCAGATTTAAAAAGATGGGGCATAGCCTTATGTTTATGTGGTATTGGCTTGCTTTTTATCTCGAGATCGAATCCGCTGCATCGGTCGATGAATGCTTATTGTATGAGTTATGTCTCTGGTCGAGATAATCATATATGGTGGGCTAGTCAAGGCTGAACCAATGCTAAATCTAAAAAGGTGTTCGGTACCTTTTTACATTTATCCGACCATATAACTACTAAAGATGGGCATATCGAGTTTTTCTGCCAAAACAATGTTTTTAACAAGCCTTAAAGGAATTGTGCTTCGACCATTCCATTTGCAGGGCGTTTCTAGACCTTTCTGTCGAACCAGATTTAAAAAGATGGGGCATAGCCTTATGTTTATGTGGTATTGGCTTGCTTTTTATCTCGAGATCGAATCCGCTGAATCGGTCGATGAATGCTTATTGTATGAGTTATGTCTCTGGTCGAGATAATCATATATGGTGGGCTTGGTCAAGGCTGAACAATGCTAAATCTAAAAAGGTGTTCGGTACCTTTTTACATTTATCCGACCATATAACTACTAAAGATGGGCATATCGAGTTTTTCTGCCAAAACAATGTTTTTAACAAGCCTTAAAGGAATTGTGCTTCGACCATTCCATTTGCAGGGCGTTTCTAGACCTTTCTGTCGAACCAGATTTTAAAAAGATGGGGCATAGCCTTATGTTTATGTGGTATTGGCTTGCTTTTTATCTCGAGATCGAATCCGCTGCATCGGTCGATGAATGCTTCTTGTATGAGTTATGTCTCTGGTCGAGATAATCATATATGGTGGGCTAAGTCAAGGGTGAACCAATGCTAAATCTAAAAAGGTGTTCGGTACCTTTTTACATTTATCCGACCATATAACTACTAAACATGGGCATATCGAGTTTTTCTGCCAAAACAATGTTTTTAACAAGCCTTAAAGGAATTGTGTTTCGACCATTCCATTTGCAGGGCGTTTCTAGACCTTTCTGTCGAACCAGATTTTAAAAAGATGGGGCATAGCCTTATGTTTATGTGGTATTGGCTTGCTTTTTATCTCGAGATCGAATCCGCTGCATCGGTCGATGAATGCTTATTGTATGAGTTATGTCTCTGGTCGAGATAATCATATATGGTGGGCTAGGTCAAGGCTGAACCAATGCTAAATCTAAAAAGGTGTTCGGTACCTTTTTACATTTATCCGACCATATAACTACAAAAGATGGGCATATCGAGGTTTTCTGCCAAAAAATGTTTTTAACAAGCCTTAAAGGAATTGTGCTTCGACCATTCCATTTGCAGGGCGTTTCTAGACCTTTCTGTCGAACCAGATTTAAAAAGATGGGGCATAGCCTTAAGTTTATGTGGTATTGGCTTGCTTTTTATCTCGAGATCGAATCCGCTGTATCGGTCGATGAATGCTTATTGTATGAGTTATGTCTCTGGTCGAGATAATCATATATGGTGGGCTTAGTCAAGGCTGAACCAATGCTAAATCTAAAAAGGTGTTCGGTACCTTTTTACATTTATCCGACCATATAACTACTAAAGATGGGCATATCGAGTTTTTCTGCCAAAAAAATGTTTTTAACAAGCCTTAAAGGAATTGTGCTTCGACCATTCCATTTGCAGGGCGTTTCTAGACCTCTCTGTCGAACCAGATTTAAAAAGATGGGGCATAGCCTTAAGTTTATGTGGTATTGGCTTGCTTTTTATCTCGAGATCGAATCCGCTGCATCGGTCGATGAATGCTTATTGTATGAGTTATGTCTCTGGTCGAGATAATCATATATGGTGGGCTAGTCAAGGCTGAACCAATGCTAAATCTAAAAAGGTGTTCGGTACCTTTTTACATTTATCCGACCATATAACTACTAAAGATGGGCATATCGAGTTTTTCTGCCAAAACAATGTTTTTAACAAGCCTTAAAGGAATTGTGCTTCGACCATTCCATTTGCAGGGCGTTTCTAGACCTTTCTGTCGAACCAGATTTAAAAAGATGGGGCATAGCCTTATGTTTATGTGGTATTGGCTTGCTTTTTATCTCGAGATCGAATCCGCTGCATCGGTCGATGAATGCTTATTGTATGAGTTATGTCTCTGGTCGAGATAATCATATATGGTGGGCTAGGTCAAGGCTGAACCAATGCTAAATCTAAAAAGGTGTTCGGTACCTTTTTACATTTATCCGACCATATAACTACTAAAGATGGGCATATCGAGTTTTTCTGCCAAAACAATGTTTTTAACAAGCCTTAAAGGAATTGTGCTTCGACCATTCCATTTGCAGGGCGTTTCTAGACCTTTCTGTCGAACCAGATTTTAAAAAGATGGGGCATAGCCTTATGTTTATGTGGTATTGGCTTGCTTTTTATCTCGAGATCGAATCCGCTGCATCGGTCGATGAATGCTTATTGTATGAGTTATGTCTCTGGTCGAGATAATCATATATGGTGGGCTAGGTCAAGGCTGAACCAATGCTAAATCTAAAAAGGTGTTCGGTACCTTTTTACATTTATCCGACCATATAACTACTAAAGATGGGCATATCGAGTTTTTCTGCCAAAAAATGTTTTTAACAAGCCTTAAAGGAATTGTGCTTCGACCATTCCATTTGCAGGGCGTTTCTAGACCTTTCTGTCGAACCAGATTTAAAAAGATGGGGCATAGCCTTAAGTTTATGTGGTATTGGCTTGCTTTTTATCTCGAGATCGAATCCGCTGCATCGGTCGATGAATGCTTATTGTATGAGTTATGTCTCTGGTCGAGATAATCATATATGGTGGGCTAAGTCAAGGCTGAACCAATGCTAAATCTAAAAAGGTGTTCGGTACCTTTTTACATTTATCCGACCATATAACTACTAAAGATGGGCATATCGAGTTTTTCTGCCAAAACAATGTTTTTAACAAGCCTTAAAGGAATTGTGCTTCGACCATTCCATTTGCAGGGCGTTTCTAGACCTTTCTGTCGAACCAGATTTAAAAAGATGGGGCATAGCCTTATGTTTATGTGGTATTGGCTTGCTTTTTATCTCGAGATCGAATCCGCAGAATCGGTCGATGAATGCTTATTGTATGAGTTATGTCTCTGGTCGAGATAATCATATATGGTGGGCTTGGTCAAGGCTGAACCAATGCTAAATCTAAAAAGGTGTTCGGTACCTTTTTACATTTATCCGACCATATAACTACTAAAGATGGGCATATCGAGTTTTTCTGCCAAAACAATGTTTTTAACAAGCCTTAAAGGAATTGTGCTTCGACCATTCCATTTGCAGGGCGTTTCTAGACCTTTCTGTCGAACCAGATTTTAAAAAGATGGGGCATAGCCTTATGTTTATGTGGTATTGGCTTGCTTTTTATCTCGAGATCGAATCCGCTGCATCGGTCGATGAATGCTTATTGTATGAGTTATGTCTCTGGTCGAGATAATCATATATGGTGGGCTAAGTCAAGGCTGAACCAATGCTAAATCTAAAAAGGTGTTCGGTACCTTTTTACATTTATCCGACCATATAACTACTAAAGATGGGCATATCGAGTTTTTCTGCCAAAACAATGTTTTTAACAAGCCTTAAAGGAATTGTGCTTCGACCATTCCATTTGCAGGGCGTTTCTAGACCTTTCTGTCGAACCAGATTTTAAAAAGATGGGGCATAGCCTTATGTTTATGTGGTATTGGCTTGCTTTTTATCTCGAGATCGAATCCGCTGCATCGGTCGATGAATGCTTATTGTATGAGTTATGTCTCTGGTCGAGATAATCATATATGGTGGGCTAGGTCAAGGCTGAACCAATGCTAAATCTAAAAAGGTGTTCGGTACCTTTTTACATTTATCCGACCATATAACTACTAAAGATGGGCATATCGAGTTTTTCTGCCAAAAAATGTTTTTAACAAGCCTTAAAGGAATTGTGCTTCGACCATTCCATTTGCAGGGCGTTTCTAGACCTTTCTGTCGAACCAGATTTAAAAAGATGGGGCATAGCCTTAAGTTTATGTGGTATTGGCTTGCTTTTTATCTCGAGATCGAATCCGCTGCATCGGTCGATGAATGCTTATTGTATGAGTTATGTCTCTGGTCGAGATAATCATATATGGTGGGCTAAGTCAAGGCTGAACCAATGCTAAATCTAAAAAGGTGTTCGGTACCTTTTTACATTTATCCGACCATATAACTACTAAAGATGGGCATATCGAGTTTTTCTGCCAAAACAATGTTTTTAACAAGCCTTAAAGGAATTGTGCTTCGACCATTCCATTTGCAGGGCGTTTCTAGACCTTTCTGTCGAACCAGATTTAAAAAGATGGGGCATAGCCTTATGTTTATGTGGTATTGGCTTGCTTTTTATCTCGAGATCGAATCCGCAGAATCGGTCGATGAATGCTTATTGTATGAGTTATGTCTCTGGTCGAGATAATCATATATGGTGGGCTTGGTCAAGGCTGAACCAATGCTAAATCTAAAAAGGTGTTCGGTACCTTTTTACATTTATCCGACCATATAACTACTAAAGATGGGCATATCGAGTTTTTCTGCCAAAACAATGTTTTTAACAAGCCTTAAAGGAATTGTGCTTCGACCATTCCATTTGCAGGGCGTTTCTAGACCTTTCTGTCGAACCAGATTTAAAAAGATGGGGCATAGCCTTATGTTTATGTGGTATTGGCTTGCTTTTTATCTCGAGATCGAATCCGCTGCATCGGTCGATGAATGCTTATTGTATGAGTTATGTCTCTGGTCGAGATAATCATATATGGTGGGCTAAGTCAAGGCTGAACCAATGCTAAATCTAAAAAGGTGTTCGGTACCTTTTTACATTTATCCGACCATATAACTACTAAAGATGGGCATATCGAGTTTTTCTGCCAAAACAATGTTTTTAACAAGCCTTAAAGGAATTGTGCTTCGACCATTCCATTTGCAGGGCGTTTCTAGACCTTTCTGTCGAACCAGATTTTAAAAAGATGGGGCATAGCCTTATGTTTATGTGGTATTGGCTTGCTTTTTATCTCGAGATCGAATCCGCTGCATCGGTCGATGAATGCTTATTGTATGAGTTATGTCTCTGGTCGAGATAATCATATATGGTGGGCTAGGTCAAGGCTGAACCAATGCTAAATCTAAAAAGGTGTTCGGTACCTTTTTACATTTATCCGACCATATAACTACTAAAGATGGGCATATCGAGTTTTTCTGCCAAAAAATGTTTTTAACAAGCCTTAAAGGAATTGTGCTTCGACCATTCCATTTGCAGGGCGTTTCTAGACCTTTCTGTCGAACCAGATTTATAAAAGATGGGGCATAGCCTTAAGTTTATGTGGTATTGGCTTGATTTTTATCTCGAGATCGAATCCGCTGTATCGGTCGATGAATGCTTATTGTATGAGTTATGTCTCTGGTCGAGATAATCATATATGGTGGGCTTAGTCAAGGCTGAACCAATGCTAAATCTAAAAAGGTGTTCGGTACCTTTTTACATTTATCCGACCATATAACTACTAAAGATGGGCATATCGAGTTTTTCTGCCAAAAAAATGTTTTTAACAAGCCTTAAAGGAATTGTGCTTCGACCATTCCATTTGCAGGGCGTTTCTAGACCTTTCTGTCGAACCAGATTTAAAAAGATGGGGCATAGCCTTAAGTTTATGTGGTATTGGCTTGCTTTTTATCTCGAGATCGAATCCGCTGCATCGGTCGATGAATGCTTATTGTATGAGTTATGTCTCTGGTCGAGATAATCATATATGGTGGGCTAGGTCAAGGCTGAACCAATGCTAAATCTAAAAAGGTGTTCGGTACCTTTTTACATTTATCCGACCATATAACTACTAAAGATGGGCATATCGAGTTTTTCTGCCAAAACAATGTTTTTAACAAGCCTTAAAGGAATTGTGCTTCGACCATTCCATTTGCAGGGCGTTTCTAGACCTTTCTGTCGAACCAGATTTTAAAAAGATGGGGCATAGCCTTATGTTTATGTGGTATTGGCTTGCTTTTTATCTCGAGATCGAATCCGCTGCATCGGTCGATGAATGCTTATTGTATGAGTTATGTCTCTGGTCGAGATAATCATATATGGTGGGCTAGTCAAGGCTGAACCAATGCTAAATCTAAAAAGGTGTTCGGTACCTTTTTACATTTATCCGACCATATAACTACTAAAGATGGGCATATCGAGTTTTTCTGCCAAAACAATGTTTTTAACAAGCCTTAAAGGAATTGTGCTTCGACCATTCCATTTGCAGGGCGTTTCTAGACCTTTCTGTCGAACCAGATTTAAAAAGATGGGGCATAGCCTTATGTTTATGTGGTATTGGCTTGCTTTTTATCTCGAGATCGAATCCGCTGAATCGGTCGATGAATGCTTATTGTATGAGTTATGTCTCTGGTCGAGATAATCATATATGGTGGGCTTGGTCAAGGCTGAACCAATGCTAAATCTAAAAAGGTGTTCGGTACCTTTTTACATTTATCCGACCATATAACTACTAAAGATGGGCATATCGAGTTTTTCTGCCAAAACAATGTTTTTAACAAGCCTTAAAGGAATTGTGCTTCGACCATTCCATTTGCAGGGCGTTTCTAGACCTTTCTGTCGAACCAGATTTAAAAAGATGGGGCATAGCCTTAAGTTTAAGTGGTATTGGCTTGCTTTTTATCTCGAGATCGAATCCGCTGCATTGGTCGATGAATGCTTATTGTATGAGTTATGTCTCTGGTCGAGATAATCATATATGGTGGGCTAAGTCAAGGCTGAACCAATGCTAAATCTAAAAAGGTGTTCGGTACCTTTTTACATTTATCCGACCATATAACTACTAAAGATGGGCATATCGAGTTTTTCTGCCAAAACAATGTTTTTAACAAGCCTTAAAGGAATTGTGCTTCGACCATTCCATTTGCAGGGCGTTTCTAGACCTTTCTGTCGAACCAGATTTAAAAAGATGGGGCATAGCCTTATGTTTATGTGGTATTGGCTTGCTTTTTATCTCGAGATCGAATCCGCAGAATCAGTCGATGAATGCTTATTGTATGAGTTATGTCTCTGGTCGAGATAATCATATATGGTGGGCTTGGTCAAGGCTGAACCAATGCTAAATCTAAAAAGGTGTTCGGTACCTTTTTACATTTATCCGACCATATAACTACTAAAGATGGGCATATCGAGTTTTTCTGCCAAAACAATGTTTTTAACAAGCCTTAAAGGAATTGTGCTTCGACCATTCCATTTGCAGGGCGTTTCTAGACCTTTCTGTCGAACCAGATTTTAAAAAGATGGGGCATAGCCTTCTGTTTATGTGGTATTGGCTTGCTTTTTATCTCGAGATCGAATCCGCTGCATCGGTCGTTGAATGCTTATTGTATGAGTTATGTCTCTGGTCGAGATAATCATATATGGTGGGCTAAGTCAAGGCTGAACCAATGCTAAATCTAAAAAGGTGTTCGGTACCTTTTTACATTTATCCGACCATATAACTACTAAAGATGGGCATATCGAGTTTTTCTGCCAAAACAATGTTTTTAACAAGCCTTAAAGGAATTGTGTTTCGACCATTCCATTTGCAGGGCGTTTCTAGACCTTTCTGTCGAACCAGATTTTAAAAAGATGGGGCATAGCCTTATGTTTATGTGGTATTGGCTTGCTTTTTATCTCGAGATCGAATCCGCTGCATCGGTCAATGAATGCTTATTGTATGAGTTATGTCTCTGGTCGAGATAATCATATATGGTGGGCTAGGTCAAGGCTGAACCAATGCTAAATCTAAAAAGGTGTTCGGTACCTTTTTACATTTATCCGACCATATAACTACTAAAGATGGGCATATCGAGGTTTTCTGCCAAAAAATGTTTTTAACAAGCCTTAAAGGAATTGTGCTTCGACCATTCCATTTGCAGGGCGTTTCTAGACCTTTCTGTCGAACCAGATTTATTAAAGATGGGGCATACCCTTAAGTTTATGTGGTATTGGCTTGATTTTTATCTTGAGATCGAATCCGCTGTATCGGTCGATGAATGCTTATTGTATGAGTTATGTCTCTGGTCGAGATAATCATATATGGTGGGCTTAGTCAAGGCTGAACCAATGCTAAATCGAAAAAGGTGTTCGGTACCTTCTTACATTTATCAGACCATATAACTACTAAAGATGGGCATATCGAGTTTTTCTGCCAAAAAAATGTTTTTAACAAGCCTTAAAGGAATTTTGCTTCGACCATTCCATTTGCAGGGCGTTTCTAGACCTTTCTGTCGAACCAGATTTAAAAAAGATGGGGCATAGCCTTAAGTTTAAGTGGTATTGGCTTGCTTTTTATCTCGAGATCGAATCCGCTGCATCGGTCGATGAATGCTTATTGTATGAGTTATGTCTCTGGTCGAGATAATCATATATGGTGGGCTAGTCAAGGCTGAACCAATGCTAAATCTAAAAAGGTGTTCGGTACCTTTTTACATTTATCCGACCATATAACTACTAAAGATGGGCATATCGAGTTTTTCTGCCAAAACAATGTTTTTAACAAGCCTTAAAGGAATTGTGCTTCGACCATTCCATTTGCAGGGCGTTTCTAGACCTTTCTGTCGAACCAGATTTAAAAAGATGGGGCATAGCCTTATGTTTATGTGGTATTGGCTTGCTTTTTATCTCGAGATCGAATCCGCAGAATCAGTCGATGAATGCTTATTGTATGAGTTATGTCTCTGGTCGAGATAATCATATATGGTGGGCTTGGTCAAGGCTGAACCAATGCTAAATCTAAAAAGGTGTTCGGTACCTTTTTACATTTATCCGACCATATAACTACTAAAGATGGGCATATCGAGTTTTTCTGCCAAAACAATGTTTTTAACAAGCCTTAAAGGAATTGTGCTTCGACCATTCCATTTGCAGGGCGTTTCTAGACCTTTCTGTCGAACCAGATTTTAAAAAGATGGGGCATAGCCTTATGTTTATGTGGTATTGGCTTGCTTTTTATCTCGAGATCGAATCCGCAGAATCGGTCGATGAATGCTTATTGTATGAGTTATGTCTCTGGTCGAGATAATCATATATGGTGGGCTTGGTCAAGGCTGAACCAATGCTAAATCTAAAAAGGTGTTCGGTACCTTTTTACATTTATCCGACCATATAACTACTAAAGATGGGCATATCGAGTTTTTCTGCCAAAACAATGTTTTTAACAAGCCTTAAAGGAATTGTGCTTCGACCATTCCATTTGCAGGGCGTTTCTAGACCTTTCTGTCGAACCAGATTTAAAAAGATGGGGCATAGCCTTAAGTTTATGTGGTATTGGCTTGCTTTTTATCTCGAGATCGAATCCGCTGCATCGGTCGATGAATGCTTATTGTATGAGTTATGTCTCTGGTCGAGATAATCATATATGGTGGGCTAAGTCAAGGCTGAACCAATGCTAAATCTAAAAAGGTGTTCGGTACCTTTTTACATTTATCCGACCATATAACTACTAAAGATGGGCATATCGAGTTTTTCTGCCAAAACAATGTTTTTAACAAGCCTTAAAGGAATTGTGCTTCGACCATTCCATTTGCAGGGCGTTTCTAGACCTTTCTGTCGAACCAGATTTAAAAAGATGGGGCATAGCCTTATGTTTATGTGGTATTGGCTTGCTTTTTATCTCGAGATCGAATCCGCAGAATCGGTCGATGAATGCTTATTGTATGAGTTATGTCTCTGGTCGAGATAATCATATATGGTGGGCTTGGTCAAGGCTGAACCAATGCTAAATCTAAAAAGGTGTTCGGTACCTTTTTACATTTATCCGACCATATAACTACTAAAGATGGGCATATCGAGTTTTTCTGCCAAAACAATGTTTTTAACAAGCCTTAAAGGAATTGTGCTTCGACCATTCCATTTGCAGGGCGTTTCTAGACCTTTCTGTCGAACCAGATTTTAAAAAGATGGGGCATAGCCTTCTGTTTATGTGGTATTGGCTTGCTTTTTATCTCGAGATCGAATCCGCTGCATCGGTCGTTGAATGCTTCTTGTATGAGTTATGTCTCTGGTCGAGATAATCATATATGGTGGGCTAAGTCAAGGCTGAACCAATGCTAAATCTAAAAAGGTGTTCGGTACCTTTTTACATTTATCCGACCATATAACTACTAAACATGGGCATATCGAGTTTTTCTGCCAAAACAATGTTTTTAACAAGCCTTAAAGGAATTGTGTTTCGACCATTCCATTTGCAGGGAGTTTCTAGACCTTTCTGTCGAACCAGATTTTAAAAAGATGGGGCATAGCCTTATGTTTATGTGGTATTGGCTTGCTTTTTATCTCGAGATCGAATCCGCTGCATCGGTCAATGAATGCTTATTGTATGAGTTATGTCTCTGGTCGAGATAATCATATATGGTGGGCTAGGTCAAGGCTGAACCAATGCTAAATCTAAAAAGGTGTTCGGTACCTTTTTACATTTATCCGACCATATAACTACAAAAGATGGGCATATCGAGGTTTTCTGCCAAAAAATGTTTTTAACAAGCCTTAAAGGAATTGTGCTTCGACCATTCCATTTGCAGGGCGTTTCTAGACCTTTCTGTCGAACCAGATTTATTAAAGATGGGGCATACCCTTAAGTTTATGTGGTATTGGCTTGATTTTTATCTTGAGATCGAATCCGCTGTATCGGTCGATGAATGCTTATTGTATGAGTTATGTCTCTGGTCGAGATAATCATATATGGTGGGCTTAGTCAAGGCTGAACCAATGCTAAATCGAAAAAGGTGTTCGGTACCTTTTTACATTTATCAGACCATATAACTACTAAAGATGGGCATATCGAGTTTTTCTGCCAAAAAAATGTTTTTAACAAGCCTTAAAGGAATTGTGCTTCGACCATTCCATTTGCAGGGCGTTTCTAGACCTTTCTGTCGAACCAGATTTAAAAAAGATGGGGCATAGCCTTAAGTTTAAGTGGTATTGGCTTGCTTTTTATCTCGAGATCGAATCCGCTGCATCGGTCGATGAATGCTTATTGTATGAGTTATGTCTCTGGTCGAGATAATCATATATGGTGGGCTTGGTCAAGGCTGAACCAATGCTAAATCTAAAAAGGTGTTCGGTACCTTTTTACATTTATCCGACCATATAACTACTAAAGATGGGCATATCGAGTTTTTCTGCCAAAACAATGTTTTTAACAAGCCTTAAAGGAATTGTGCTTCGACCATTCCATTTGCAGGGCGTTTCTAGACCTTTCTGTCGAACCAGATTTAAAAAGATGGGGCATAGCCTTATGTTTATGTGGTATTGGCTTGCTTTTTATCTCGAGATCGAATCCGCTGCATCGGTCGATGAATGCTTATTGTATGAGTTATGTCTCTGGTCGAGATAATCATATATGGTGGGCTAGGTCAAGGCTGAACCAATGCTAAATCTAAAAAGGTGTTCGGTACCTTTTTACATTTATCCGACCATATAACTACTAAAGATGGGCATATCGAGTTTTTCTGCCAAAACAATGTTTTTAACAAGCCTTAAAGGAATTGTGCTTCGACCATTCCATTTGCAGGGCGTTTCTAGACCTTTCTGTCGAACCAGATTTTAAAAAGATGGGGCATAGCCTTATGTTTATGTGGTATTGGCTTGCTTTTTATCTCGAGATCGAATCCGCAGAATCGGTCGATGAATGCTTATTGTATGAGTTATGTCTCTGGTCGAGATAATCATATATGGTGGGCTTGGTCAAGGCTGAACCAATGCTAAATCTAAAAAGGTGTTCGGTACCTTTTTACATTTATCCGACCATATAACTACTAAAGATGGGCATATCGAGTTTTTCTGCCAAAACAATGTTTTTAACAAGCCTTAAAGGAATTGTGCTTCGACCATTCCATTTGCAGGGCGTTTCTAGACCTTTCTGTCGAACCAGATTTAAAAAAGATGGGGCATAGCCTTAAGTTTAAGTGGTATTGGCTTGCTTTTTATCTCGAGATCGAATCCGCTGCATTGGTCGATGAATGCTTATTGTATGAGTTATGTCTCTGGTCGAGATAATCATATATGGTGGGCTAAGTCAAGGCTGAACCAATGCTAAATCTAAAAAGGTGTTCGGTACCTTTTTACATTTATCCGACCATATAACTACTAAAGATGGGCATATCGAGTTTTTCTGCCAAAACAATGTTTTTAACAAGCCTTAAAGGAATTGTGCTTCGACCATTCCATTTGCAGGGCGTTTCTAGACCTTTCTGTCGAACCAGATTTAAAAAAGATGGGGCATAGCCTTATGTTTATGTGGTATTGGCTTGCTTTTTATCTCGAGATCGAATCCGCAGAATCAGTCGATGAATGCTTATTGTATGAGTTATGTCTCTGGTCGAGATAATCATATATGGTGGGCTTGGTCAAGGCTGAACCAATGCTAAATCTAAAAAGGTGTTCGGTACCTTTTTACATTTATCCGACCATATAACTACTAAAGATGGGCATATCGAGTTTTTCTGCCAAAACAATGTTTTTAACAAGCCTTAAAGGAATTGTGCTTCGACCATTCCATTTGCAGGGCGTTTCTAGACCTTTCTGTCGAACCAGATTTTAAAAAGATGGGGCATAGCCTTCTGTTTATGTGGTATTGGCTTGCTTTTTATCTCGAGATCGAATCCGCTGCATCGGTCGTTGAATGCTTCTTGTATGAGTTATGTCTCTGGTCGAGATAATCATATATGGTGGGCTAAGTCAAGGTGAACCAATGCTAAATCTAAAAAGGTGTTCGGTACCTTTTTACATTTATCCGACCATATAACTACTAAACATGGGCATATCGAGTTTTTCTGCCAAAACAATGTTTTTAACAAGCCTTAAAGGAATTGTGTTTCGACCATTCCATTTGCAGGGAGTTTCTAGACCTTTCTGTCGAACCAGATTTTAAAAAGATGGGGCATAGCCTTATGTTTATGTGGTATTGGCTTGCTTTTTATCTCGAGATCGAATCCGCTGCATCGGTCGATGAATGCTTATTGTATGAGTTATGTCTCTGGTCGAGATAATCATATATGGTGGGCTAGGTCAAGGCTGAACCAATGCTAAATCTAAAAAGGTGTTCGGTACCTTTTTACATTTATCCGACCATATAACTACAAAGATGGGCATATCGAGGTTTTCTGCCAAAAAATGTTTTTAACAAGCCTTAAAGGAATTGTGCTTCGACCATTCCATTTGCAGGGCGTTTCTAGACCTTTCTGTCGAACCAGATTTATAAAGATGGGGCATAGCCTTAAGTTTATGTGGTATTGGCTTGATTTTTATCTCGAGATCGAATCCGCTGTATCGGTCGATGAATGCTTATTGTATGAGTTATGTCTCTGGTCGAGATAATCATATATGGTGGGCTTAGTCAAGGCTGAACCAATGCTAAATCGAAAAAGGTGTTCGGTACCTTCTTACATTTTATCAGACCATATAACTACTAAAGATGGGCATATCGAGTTTTTCTGCCAAAAAAATGTTTTTAACAAGCCTTAAAGGAATTTGCTTCGACCATTCCATTTGCAGGGCGTTTCTAGACCTTTCTGTCGAACCAGATTAAAAAGATGGGGCATAGCCTTAAGTTTAAGTGGTATTGGCTTGCTTTTTATCTCGAGATCGAATCCGCTGCATTGGTCGATGAATGCTTATTGTATGAGTTATGTCTCTGGTCGAGATAATCATATATGGTGGGCTAGGTCAAGGCTGAACCAATGCTAAATCTAAAAAGGTGTCGGTACCTTTTTACATTTATCCGACCATATAACTACTAAAGATGGGCATATCGAGTTTTCTGCCAAAACAATGTTTTTAACAAGCCTTAAAGGAATTGTGCTTCGACCAATTCCATTTGCAGGGCGTTTCTAGACCTTTTCGTTCGAACGCAGATTTAAAAAAGATGGGGCATAGCCTT